>JASDQU010714050.1:0-25548 GCA_032191745.1 Picea mariana | reverse complement strand
TACTATAGGTGGAATAGCAGTAAGTTGGATTTCGAAACTGCAAAAGGTTGTTGCACTTTCAACAACAGAGGCAGAGTATGTTGCTGCTACAGAGGCTAGTAAAGAGATGATTTGGTTACAAAGGTTTATGGAGGAATTGGGAAAGAAGCAGGAGAACAACAGGTTGTACTGTGACAGTCAGAGTTCCATTCACCTTGAAAAGAGCTCAACCTTCCATTCAAATAATAAGCATATACAGTTGAGGTACCACTTCATACAATCCGATTTGGAAGATGGACAATTGAAGCTAGAAAAGATACACACTAGCCAAAATCCTGCAGACATGTTAACAAAGGGAGTAACCAGGGAGAAACTGAGTTCCTGCTCAGTTTTAATTGGTCTTCAAGAATGAAGATGAAGATGAGAAATTTTCCAGGTCCAAGAAGGTTCAGAGTCCAGCATATACAGTAGTGATGGAGTTGTTGAGATTAGTCTTCAAGTGGGAGATTGTTGGTTGTAGGTTGTATCCCTTCATTTGTTGGATAATAATAAAGGAAGGACCTGGCAATTTCTCTAGTGGACGTAGCCCACACTGGGTGAACCATGTAAATTTGTGTCTCTCTTGTATTGTGTGTCTTATGTGTTTTGTTTCTACATTTGTTTTATTTTATTGCTCCGCAGTCCTGTTTTTCTAACAATTCCTAGGTGCATAACTTTTACAAACTATGCTTCTGCAAGCCCACTCAAGATAGCATTCATAGCCTTAGCATTGAAGCTAAATTCTTGTTTGTCATCCTTATTAGCTAGCACAACTAGGTTTACATATCCAGTATCTACCACATCCCAGACATCTGCACCTAACGACATTATGTAGGTTCCCATTCTAACTTTCCATATGGCAAAGTTTGTTCCATTGAACAGAGGGGCCTTATTGGTTGAATTTCATTCATGGCTTGACATGTTTAAGATTTAGGATCTACCCTTAGATAAAAGGGGTTGGCTCTGATACCAATTGTTGAATAACTGAGAGGGGGGGTGAATCAGTTGTCACCATGCTTAAACAATTATGATTTTTTAAAAATATTTACAAGGCACTCAATGATGATCACAATAATGCAAGGAAATGAACAATGGCACATTCAACATCAGTCACATATATGAGAAACACAGTGACAGAAATTTCCCAAGGAAACCCATACAGGGTAAAAACCTCTTCTTCTTTATAATGATAAGTATTATTTAAATTCTTTACATTATCATACATTTGAGCACTAACTCATTATGAGGCTACAACCTCTGTTTTGCAAGATGCAACTTTCTGAGAGAACCAACTCTCTATTTTTCTGTAGCACCCACTAGAAGGAAGCACCAACTCCCTAGTTTCTCTAGCTCCAACTAGAAGGAAGCACCAAATCCCTGGTTTCTCTAGCTCCAACTAGAAGGAAGCACCAACTCCCTGGTTTCTCTAGCACCAACTAGAAGGAAGCACCAACTCCCTATGTTCAAGCCCCCACTTGAACCTTTGAGGACACCAGTCCTCCCTAGCACCTCCCAACCACCCTTGATTATGAATATGAAATACTGAAACCTATTACAGTGATATAGTGTTCAATAATAACTTACCAGTCTCATCATTGTTCTGCAAGATTTGGCTACTCAAACTTCCTCACTGTCTTCTAGCATGCATCCGCTGCCCATTCTGTTCTTCTACTTTTTATTCTCTATGCACCATGTCCATTCGCTACACAGTGCTTCTTCTGTTCTTTTCAGCTACTGCACTCTGATCCTTCTTCATGCATGAATCACCTTCAACAACAACATCCACAGCAATTCCAACAACAACAAAAGCCACATCTCTTCTCTGTACTGTGTATTTATAGCTTTTGTGCACCTTATGCATGCAATGCGCACAATACCTCTACATTCTCACACCTCATCGATATCCTCCACAACTCGAGTGCTCTATCTGATCATCATCATGACTCTTCAGCTTCTCTAGCCATTTTTCCACTCGTTCAACATCACTGTATGTTATGCTAAGATTCCTCAGCCTCTCTGGCAGTTGAGACTCTTCATCTTCTATGTGATAGTTGATATCACCTTCTCTATTCCAGTTACAAGCTTCAATGCTCATCCAGCTATCAATCGCCTCCATGAGCATCTTCATCCCTCTTGAAGATTCCCAGAGACTCTTCATCTCCTCTGGAAATCACCCCGAAGTGTCTTCGAGTCCTCTGGAAGAAACCATCAGTGGTTTCTGGCAGTTACACTATGACGTGAAACAGTAGCCCTCCAATTATGCTCAGATTCACTTGCATCGTTGGATTAACTATAATGGGTTCTTGTGTTATTTACCCGTTTCGCACTTTTGCAATTCGGATATTCTGCGATGAGACATCTTGAGTCTCCATGTCATTAGTTTCGAAACTATGAAATAGAGATTTTCTGTGCTAGATCCTTCCTTTATATGACCATGGCTATGACCAAGCGCTTATGCATAAAGCGCTTTCACAATTTCTCATTTCGTGAATCTGAAGATGAGGCATCTCGACTCTCCAAGTCGCGATCCCCAAAACGCCGAAAAGAATCTTGTCTGCATGTACTCTTCTCTTTAGCTCTTTGATGGTGTGGCCACCGGCTAAGACCATGTGCTTATGCATAAAGCGCTTTCACGATTTCTCATTTTTTGAATTTGGAGATTAGGCATCTCGACTCTCCAAGTCGTGATCCCTGAAACCCCGAGATGGAGCTGAGATCAATGGTCCACGATCTCGATGAATCTATGGTCCAGATCTCATCATGAATTTGCATCTCATGATTCCTTCGATGGAGCTTCTTTTCACTCCAAGTTGTGATAGGTGAAACTATGAAATGAAGCTTAGATCAATGGTCCACGATTTTGATGAATCTACAGTCCAAATCTCATCGTGAATTCACATCTTGCAATTCCTTCGATAGAGGTTCTTGTCACTCCAAGTTGTTATAGGAGAGACTCTAAAATGAAGTTTAGATCAACGGTCCAGACCACACCTTGATCTGATGACTGCAATTAAATTGCGATTTCGTATATCGTGATTTCGATGGTTATGTTTCTTACCTCTCCAAGTCACGATTCGCAAAATTATGAAATGGAGTCAAATCAACGGTCCAGATCACACCTTGATCTGATGGCGGCAATTAAATCGCGATTTTGCATATCATGATTTTGGTGGTTATATTTCTTGCCTCTCCAAGTTGCAAGTCATGCAGCTCCGAGATGGAACTAGATCAACAATCCAGAACAAACCTCGATCTGATGGCTGCGATTAAATCAAAATTTTAGTGGTTATGCTACTTGCCTCTCCAAGTCGAGAGTCGCGAAGCTCCAAGATGGAGCTGGATCAACGGTCCAGAACAAACCTCAATCTGACAGATGTGATTAGATTGTGATTCCAGTGATTATGTTACTTGCCTCTCCAAGTCGTGATTTGTGAAACCCTGAAATGGCGTGGGATCAACAGTCCCGATCAACACTTGATCTGATGGTCATCGGGAATTGTAAATGGGATCCAGTGATCAGAAATGTTTCTTCTCCTCCCGAGCTTACTTTGTTATGCTTACTCTGATCTTGCCATCGATGATCTTCCAACAATCCTCTGCACTATCTATTCTATGCTTAATCTAATCTTCTCTACAGCGTCTTCTCATAATGCCCATCTATTACATACTTTCTGTACTCATTCCATCTTCATTGTTGTACTTGCCATAAATGACAAGCATTCGCTGTCTGTTAAATATTTGCCAACATTTTCTGCGTAGTGTCCTCCTGCGATGCCTTCATGTTCTTCTACTAGAATCAGTGGTATTTCTGCCTCCATAACATATGTCCTCAAAATCTCATCAGGTCCCATCTTGTATAGTTCTCCATCTATAAGTGAAAAATATGCAGCACGAACTACCATTTATTTCTTCTGGACGACTGTATATTCGCAAGGTGTCGTTTCTATTGACGGGAACTAAACTATCTTAGAAAAGTGATCATCAACCTTTCTAATGGCCAACAACTGTGCATCTGGCAGTGTATCCTCCAAACTAGTATGTTCCTCTCCATGTTATAACCTAGACAAGTGGCCAAGTCCCTTTTTCATTCTTCCTGGCTTGACCACAATTTCAAAATCAAATTCGTGAAATAATAGAAGCCATCTACATATTCTTCCCCCCAAAACTGGCATGTTGACTAGGTACTTAAATGTAGAGTGATCAATGAACATATTAAAATTTCCTCCCAACAAGTAGTGATGAAACTTCTGCAACACATACACCATGGATACACCTTCTCTCTCAATGGTAGTGTAATTTATCTCAATTGTTGAGAGCTTTCTGGTAGCAAAGGCCAATGGATGGTCAATATCTCCTTCTCCTAGTTCTACTAACACTTCCCCCAATTCAATAGAGGATGCATTAGCATGCACGTGAAATTTCTTACTCCAATCTGGGAAAACCAGAATAGGCACAGTCATTTTATATTTCAGTGTGTTAAATCTCTGCTGGCATTCTTCTGTCCATTGGAACTGAAAATCTTTCTTCAAAATCTTCTCCATGTGTGCTGTAATCTATGCATAGCCATTAATGAACTTCCCATAGTATCCAGTATGTCACAACGCAGTACACAACTCTCTAACTGAAGTAGGTGGGGCTAGATCAACAATAATGTCAATCTTAGATGGATATACCAACAATCCCTGCTTACACACAATATGACCTAGCATCACTCCAAAGGGTGAAAAGAATATGCACTTCTTCAGGTTTAGGGAAAACTAGCATTGCCTACACTTAGCCAACATTAGTCTTAAACATTCAATATGATTTTTCAATAAGAAAAAAACAGTCAAGTCATCAAAATATGCTTCCAGAACTTTATGTAAAAACTCCTTGAATGATTCAACCACCACCCTAGAAAATATGGAAGGTACATTCTTCAATCCGAAAGGTATCACTGTGTACTAGTAGGATCTCCATTCTATTGCAAATGTGGTATTATGGTGATCTTTCTTGGCAATCCTGATATGGTGATAACCTAAAAATCCATTTGTGGAGGAGTAGACTTCCTTTCCTCCCACATTATTTAACACTTCATCAATAAACGGTGTAGGGAATGGATCATGTAAACATGAATCATTCAGTTTCCTCAAGTCTACACAGATTTTGATCTCTCTGGTTTTCTTATCTTGAACCACCATAGGGCTAATCCATTTTGAGTCTTCAACAGGTTCTATGATTCCTTCTTACAACATTTTGTCTAACTCAATTTTGACTTTCTCCTTATATTTGGGATTCAATATGTAGGGTCTTTGCTTGACTGGCCTTGCATCTAGTTTCATGGGAATCTTCATCTCTCCCATGGGCCCTTTAATGCCCTTCATATCAGTGAACCTGGTTGGAAACAACTCCTTGTATTCATCCAGTAATTTAGTGATCTTGTCAATAGTGGCATCATCCCAATAATCTCCAATGTTTGCGAGCTTAGGTGTTTTCTCTGTTCCAATATTAACTTTCATGATTTTGATTGGTTGTCCAATAAAATGTAGTTCGACTCTTGGTCCTTCTATGTCTCTTTGTCCTTTTGTTTCTATGATGTTCACATTCCTAGGATCATCGTCTTCATCAGCATTGATTTTGTAACAGCCTTGCAATTTCGGAAGAGGTGCAGTCCATTCATCCTCTTCTTGATAAACAGGATGGGTAGGTACCTCCTCAAATATCCTTTGTCTTACAACTTGTAATGCTCAATCTATTGTAGGGTACTGACTTTCAAATAAAAATGTATCTACAAAGTTTTGAGTTGTACCTTGCCAATGTGCAGTGGTGAGGCACAGTTCTGCTTGAAGATACCAATTGATAGGGGTTGTGTCCAGCGTGTTAATGAATTTATGCATCCACTTATCTTGAGGAATGCTACTCCAGGTCTCCTCATAACTTCGCACATGGTTTTTACACTTCAATATTGCTCACTCCGATAAGTGTCGTAAGTGTCGCATGATCCTCTCAACTGTCGCAAGTGTCGCATGTTCCTTACAACTTTTGCAAGTGTCGCAAGTTGTTCACAAGTGTCGCAAATGTTGTTCAAGCATACTGCCATAACGAAAACACTAAGGAGGCACTTAAAACATCTCATACACTTGATTTGGAGGAAGGAAAATGATTAACTGAAGTCCAGGAACTTTTATCACCTGAGAAGAGCTCTTAGACAAAGGTTTTGAAGGTGAGCGCTCCCCTACATCATCCTTAAGAGCACTGGCGCTCCCCTATAAGGTCTCAGGGAGCGTTATAACACTTATCTTCCCCTCCAAAGGAGTTCTATCCATCCTTGGCGCATTGGCACCCCCCTCAAGCTTCCTAGGGAGATCTATAGCACTCTCATGCCCCTTTTGAGGGAGCACTGTCTAATCTGAGGTAGTAGTTGGCCCATTGAGGAGAATAAGGGGAGGATATTTCAAGTTTGGAAGGCAGTTGCATTCGAATTCTTGGTTCCATCAGGAGATCCCTGATCCAAGGAGGGAATTCCTCAACTTGTTCTAAAGATAACTCAAGAGGTTAAGCTCCTCTTAACCTATATAAGCAGGCTCTATGATGGTGAAAAGGGGTAAGAATTGCAAGCAAGAAACATATGATCTCATAGAAAACACACAGTTGATCAAAGGATAAGTGATTAGTGAATCTGCTATCATCAAGGTTGTGGATCTTTCGAGCAAGGGTTGGAAAAAGGGGACTTGACGAAGCTGTTGCACTCGCATCTACGATTGTAAGTACTACTGTCGTTATTCTCATTAATATGACATGCTTAGCCTGTTTCTTTCTAGTTTTTGTCTGATCTTACATGAACTTATCATTGATAGATAGATATGTTTTCAAGCTAATATCAATAGAGTAGGGAGTGGTCGTACTTTGTTTGTCTACAGGACTCAGCGAGGAGCGAAATATTGGAGCTCGACTCGGAGCGTGCAGGGACAAATGTCGATAAAGAGGTACCTCTATTCTCCTTCCTTCTCATGTATTAGTTTGTATAGATTTGAAAGGAAGTCAGTGTCCATGTTAATCACTTTCTGTCTTAGAGTTAGGGTCTAGCTCTTTGAGGCAATCTACCTGTCCGCAGGGAGATTTTCCTACAACAGAAACTGGCGACTCCACTAGGGAGTCCTCAAATCAAAACTTCTTGTTTTGATTTCTCCTCATAGACCTTGTTTCACACCTTGATTGTTTCATACCTGGTTCACTTTTTTTTTGATTGGTTTCATGAGTTGATTGACTCCCTGCCCCATCACACTCAGCCTAATTGTCGAAACTAAACTGCAATTTTTGGATTTTTGAGACTTCTAGGAGCTTTCTGAACCTGGCACCCCTGTCCCTATGTTAACAGAGCACCATTGCTCCTTGAGTGCCTTACACATAGCACTATAACGCTCCTTGTCCTTGAAAATAGAGCGCCAGCCCTCCTTTGGCCCATAAACCTTCCAGAATTTTCTTTTTTAGGGTTTTACCTCTGTGTTTCTCTTGTTGGGTCACCTTGTGAGTCAATCCTTCTTCCTTTCCAGCTTTGACATCTATCTTTTTTAAGAAAAAACAACTTTTTGTTTGGATTTTTTGTAGCCTTCTTCACTATTGTTGTTGGGTTTTTCTTCCATTTGGAGTTTGAAACCCATGCATTGTCTTTCTCTCCTTTTTGGATTGAGCGAAAAACTCTAGTGAAAGTCATCAAAGGTCTACAGATCTTTTCATTTGATTTTAGTTGAGATCATTTTCCTTCGACATTTCTTTTGGTGTGAAGTTTGATTTCTCTTTGATTGTTTCTTTTCTTTCACTTCTTGTTTTGATCACAACAAGAGGGTGTATTGTTTGTATGATTATTGCTTGTGTTGGTTTGATTTTCATTCATCCAAGAAGATAATTAGCAAGACGAGAATTGTTTTGAATTAATCATTATTCATATGCAAACAATAAAAAAGCATCTTCATGATTGATTGTGCATATTAGAAGGTATCTCAAAAATTTTAGCATCACATCAGGATTTGATTTGAAGAAAATTTGTTTGAGGACATTCCTTATTAGTGCCTGTTAGTGAAAAGAACTCTCTGTCTCCCTTAGATAGGTGTTCATCGAAAAGAAATGACTGCTTATCATCTTTGATTCATTTTTGGGACTGAGTCATAATTCCATTCGTTTCACTTCCATGCACCCCTTTTGAGTAAAGAACAGCTATAAAATGAACGCTAATTAAAAATTATCTAGAATTTTTCTTTTCTAGGATCCTCCACCAACAATAGATTAGGCTTAGTACTTTGGATTAGGCTGTGAGAATAACTCTCCAAAGTTTCCAAAACAATCAGTAGCATCCTGAGTTAGGGAGAGTCAAATCCAATTATCGTATAAGTCTGCCTGGGATCCCCCTCTCACACAGGGGTTACGCACGAGGTCGTATTCGGGTGAGTTACGGAGATTATCCCTCCGTGGTTCAATTGATTGTGGTGGTCAAATCGTATTATGGGGATCGCTTAAAGGTAAATCCAAAATTACTATGTGGAAGCCTTTTAGTTGATTTTGGGCTCGATACCCTGCCCGTACGTTCGGATCGGACTGTCGACTATTCCCGCCCAGGGACTGACTGCAAATTGGTAACCTTAGTGGCCATAATCTTTAGGGTCTTACACAAGGTGACAGTGAAGGGAAGTCTCACTGTACCTAGAGCTGACATTGGTCAAACTCACTCGGGCTCCTTGGAGGGTAAATCCACAATTACTGCGTGGAAGCTTGCACCAAGGCGTAAGTTTGTTAAGCAGGTCGCCATTGTAACTGTTCCACCCTATCCCCACCCCTCCTTGACTTGATCACACGACGTTGGATTTCATCACCAATGAGTATGGTCATTGAGAGAAGGTCTTGTTTGCTTGGTTGTGATTCTTAGATTCTATTAGCGTATGTTGTTTCTTTTCGGTAGTTGGCCATAGATATTTTTCGCCGACTCTTTTTTGCCAACATCAACCTTCCACGCCATTCGCGGAGGCTACAGGGACATCCTCCAGAAAATATGGAAGGAAACACCCCTTTAACCCCACATTCTACGGAGGAATCTCTTCAACAGAGCGAGGTTCAAGAAACTAAAACTTCCAAGGAAGAGGTTCCCACTCCTTTAGAGAGTTTTTGAATTGTTTTAGAGTCTCTCGAAGCTTTCCGCATTCCGGAGGGATATGAACAACGTGTCCTCCAACTGAATTCCATTGGTGAATTTTTCTTCATCAATCCTTCTGACATTCCGACTGGGCCTCATCAAAACCCTTTAGCCGATGACCCTTTTTGGACCGAGAACATTGTTCGAAGTCCACCGCACATGGTGTGATATCTTTATGGACTAGGGATGGGTGCTGATTCACCTATCTCCTACACCATACCCCTAAACCATTTTACCGGTACCACCATTTTTACGGCCACACCGCCCGTTGGTCTGAACACATTGCCCATTGGCCCAAGGTCTACTCTTCCCCTCCAGATGGCCCATTCTACAATAGTCCCTCACATTCTGACTATTCCCGCCGATAATGCAGTGGTCAACCAAGATGTGATTGGCACACCTATAACACCAAGACCTACACTGCCTTTTGGGTACAGGGCACTGAATACTCCCACTGCCACTACTACCCAAACCAATACTACCCAAGTTATGCTGGGAAATTCCATACCTATCCAACAACCCAGAGGGATCATTCTTGGTGGTCCTAATCTACTCAACGGAACCAGTCAGTCATTTACGTTTGGTTTTCAAATTTCGAGAACTCTACCTCAAGCTGGGGGGGCATCCTCCCACCGGAGGAAAAATTCCAATTGGGGGACACCCTCATGCTGAGGGGCACCCTCAGTTTGGAGTCTACCATCAATCATATGGACAAAAGGTGTCCTCCACACCCAATCCCTGGAATGCCCCCTTTCCAGGAAACCCATAGTTCTCGGCAGGACACAATTCTCAGACTCCGCAAAAACTTCCTTATGGACAAATGCCGAACCCAACCTACAACCCACAAAAACCATCCGGTTATCCTCCGCTCACACATGCTTCTCAAAACACCTCAAATCTTGTGTACCCTGGTCAACACCAACCTCATACAAGAGGACCCACTAGTTACAATTATCCACATAACCCAGTGATTGGCCCCACTGGTGTCCCCACGCCACACCAGCATTACCCATAGGTTAACCGACAACTACCTTTTCTAGCTACCCTGGACCTTCCAGACTTGTCTCAGTTAATGAATGATCCTATTTATCATTCTCTAGTTTGGCCATCTATTCCAGCTAAACTTCCTTCTGATATCCCAAAATTCGACGGAAAGTCCAGAGAAGACCCAAACACCCACGTGATGACTTTCCATTTGTGGTGTTCATCCAACTCCCTCATGGATGACTCTATACATTTTCATCTTTTCCAACAAATGCTTACAGGTTCTGTGGTGAAATGGTATATTGAACTACCACGCGCATCTTTTCATGATTTCAACTCCCTCACCATGTCCTTCCTCACACACTTCCAACTACCCATTCGATACGAGACGGGTACTAAACTATTAACCTCCCTTCATCAGACAACTTTCATACATATCTCTGACCATATTCATAAGTGGAGACGATGATGAAGGCTAATCAAAGCGGTCATTCCTGACCAATTGTTAGCAGAATGGTTCACTAAATCATTGTTACCCCAGATTGCTCGTGATGTTGCCATGGGTGGTGTAGTCACCGAGGAAGAAGCTATTGCCCGAGCTCAATACTTAGACTTAGTATACTCGCAATATGGTACTCTGTATGAGTTGATACCGAATGCTACCCATGCCACTAACGATCTATCCAAACCATCGTCTCCTTCGCACGCGGATGGAGTTATTGGCTCTGTCAAAACCCAATCTACTTCCCAGTCGACTGGAACGATTCAGCAGCCCGCTTCGATGGCTTCTCCCAACCCAAATGCACCCTCTTCTACCCCCCCTCAAACTCAGGTCTCTAAGGTGAATGTGGTCCAACCCCTTCACAACAACCCGGGGGCATGAAGAAAGAGAGAAATAAACCAAAGAAAAATAATAACAACGAACAACCAAAAAATCAACAGCAAACCCCTGCTGCTGGAAAACAACCACAACAAAAACCAAAATTCCCATGTCTCATTTGTGGTGACGATCACTACACCTGAGACTGTCCACATCATGATGAAGTGGCCAAGATTTTCAAGGGAAATTGACAACCCGTTGTGCTTACTCAGCCTTTTCCACAACAACAATCTTTGGTTTCTCAAACCCCCACTACTGGGGGCAGTTCCAACCAATCCCATGATGAGGCCTCAACATGCCCACATTTATATGTTTAACGAGGTTAATCTGACCACTCACTCTGCAATATATGACACGCCAGTTAAACCTGATAAACTGAAGACTACTAATGGTTCTGCACCAGACCCGTTACCATCTTCCGTTAGTCCTCCATCTACTAGCCCTCCATCCAGGCCGCTTCAGATTGAGAAACCTTCATTTGACTCCATCTTACGCCCTCCTAAGATCACCATCTAGAAATCTACTTTCAATCCCAATTCACGGGCTGCCCAAAACTACAACATTGTAGAAGATTTGGCCCAAGCACCGTGTGCTATGTCCGCCTTGGAAGTTCTACAACACTATCCTAGCCAACGTAGAACGCTCTTAGCTACTATCGACGCTTTTGATCCTGAGTCATCAAATAACCTCACGTTAAATCTGGATGATCATCAACCACAACTCTCCCACCAGCTAGCTTTCCAAATCAATGTTGTTGTTCACAATCAACAAATCCACCGAACTATCCTGGATGAGGGAGCCTCTACTTGTGTCATGTCCTTAGCTTGTTGGAAAGGCTTAAAATCACCAACAACATTCCCTTTTTGGGAGACCACCCAGTTACGTATGAAAGCATTGGTGTTGGCTTATTGAAATATTCTAGCCTTATGGGTACTTTCCCTACACCACTTCCACCTACCACGTGTCATATTTCCATCGTTAATATGATCTCAACTATGCCTTATCAATCCTTGGAATCATCTGATCCATGGATTGTGCCTAGTCCTCTGGAATTCGATGTGCTCGGTGACACCATGCCACTTAACCCAGCCGAGGCTGCATACGTAACTATTCAATATGCCTCTCCCTCTCTGGACAACCCACATTTGTTGGCACCTGATGCCTACTTGGTGCCCTCATGGTTGGATTCCCTGTCATCTGTCGTTGATTACATTTCCCAAATTTTTCCTTCTGACGAATCTATCATGGAAATTCTTAGCATTGATGATCTGCCTTGGGATGATAACCATCATCGATCCTCTTTTCTTCTACCTTTGGAAGAAATTCACCAAGACATACACTCTGTCTTCCCTCCCAATATTACCAATGCTCTGGAATCTCCCATCCTCACACAATATACTCTCTCTGAGGGGAATATGGGTAACATCTCTACCACGATCGTTATTGATATTTCGATCAAAGAAGGTTTCATGGAAAACATTAACCTTGGTTCTAATTGCACACCCGAGGAAGTGGTCTCTTACACCGCTTTGTTTAAAGAATTATATGATGTCTTCAATTGGAGCTACGAGTAAATGTCGGGGATCGACCCTTCAATCGTCGTGCACGAAATCAAGACTTACCCTGACGTGAAGCCTGTTTGACAAAATCTTCACCTAGTTCATCCCAAGAAAATCGCAGCCATAAAGGCAGAAGTTGAAAAACTTCTAAAATCTGGCTTTATCTACCCCGTCCCTTTGATAGAATGGGTCTCCAACCTTGTTTTGGTTTCCAAGAAACAAGGGACCATCTATGTTTGTGTTGACTATCGAGATCTCAACAAAGCTTGTCCCAAGGACAACTACCCTACGCCCTTCATCGACCAAATCATCAATAATTGCACGGGGAGCGCAATATTCTCTTTCATGGATGGCTTTTCTGGGTATAACCAGATTGAAATCTTACCTGTTGATCAACATAAGACAGCCTTTATCTTCCCGTGGGGAACTTTCGCCTATCGAAAGTTACCATTTGGCCTCAAAAATGCTGGTGCCACTTTCCAGTGGGCCATGTCGTATGATTTCCACGATATCAAGCATATCACAGAGCCTTACCTCGATGATTTACCCACCCACTCATCCAATCGATCCGATCACATTGATCACTTGCAGGCGATTTTTCTTCGATGTCGGTTCTACCGTACTCGTTTGAACCCACACAAGTGCATTTTTGCTATCAAATCCGTTCGACTCCTCGGTTTCATTGTCTCTAAATATGGGATCAGGGTGTATCCCTTAAATATCAAGGCCATTCTAGCCTTACCCCCACCTACCAATTTAACCCAACTCCAAAGTTTGCAAGGAAAACCAAACTTCCTTCGCCGTTTCATCTGCAACTATGCCGAGATAACTAAAGGATTCATGCGGTTACTGCAGAAAAACACCCCTTTCATCTGGGATGACACTGCCCAATGGTCATTCGATGCTCTCAAGAATGCCTTGACCCATGCTCCCTTGTTACACCCTCCAGAGTACACAAAGGACTATATCCTTTACTTGGCAGCCTCCACTTCCACTATTGCAATGGTGTTAGTTCAGGAATACCCCAATGGCGAAGAACATGTGATTTATTACCTGAGCAAGAGTCTATCTGGACCCAAACTCCGATATTCACATGTCGAGAAACTGGCTCTGCCCGCCATCATTGTTGTCCAGAGATTCCGCCATTACATCTTATTACACACCACCACGATGATCGCGGACTCCAACCCCATGTACCATGTCTTGACACGTCAAGTACTTGGGGGAAAATATTCTAAATGGATCGTTATTCTTCAGGAATTTGATCTTGAGTTTACGAAGGCCAAAGCCAAAAAATCCCTGGTGTTTGCAAAGCTTATCTGTGCTCTCCCTTGTGCTGATGAAAACATTGAACCTATAGATTCTCTCCCCGATGAATCTCTCTTTCTCATCATCACCTCCGATCCTTGGTACAGAGACATTCTCCTCTACCTTCAAACCCAATGTTTTCAGCCCAACATTTCTCGCGAAGAGCATCAACGCATTCGTCACCACTCTCGTCATTATCTCATCATCGGCAACACCTTGTATCTCCATGGTATCGACACCATCCTTCGACAATGTCTAATTCATGAAGAGGCTGAATGTGTTTTGAACGATTGTCACCTTGGTGCCTGTGGCGGTCACCTTTTCGGGATGGCCACAGCCCACAAAATCCTATGTGCTGGCTACTTTTGGCCCTCGATTTTCAAGGATTAGATCGAGGCCGTCAAAAAATTCCCACCCTGTCAAGTCTTTAACAAGAAGGCACGCACCCACCCTACTACACTACACCATATTATCGCCATCGGCCCCTTTTCCAAGTGGGGTATCGATTTCATGCAGTGTAAGCCTACCTCAGTCGGGAGGCACGGTTATATCATCGTTTCCATTGACTACTTCACAAAATGGGCTGAGGCTATGCGGACCTTCCTAAACGATGGTCGTAATATAGCTCTGTTTCTTTTCAACCATATCATAACACGTTTTGGTATACCATGTGCCATTGTCACTGATCATGGTGAACACTTCAAGAACCAAATGATGAGCGAATTACATGTAAAATTGGGTTTTCTCCATGAAAACTCATCCCCTTACTACCCTCAGGCCAATGGACAAGTTGAGGCCATCAAAAAAGTCCTGAAAACCATGATCCAAAACATGGTAGGGGAAAACAAGACATCATGGCATTTACAACTTTTCTCCACTCTCTGGGCTTATTGCACTTCTGTGAAAACTTCAACTGGATTTACTCCTTTCCAGTTGGTGTATGGCATTGAATCCATTCTACCAATTGAGTGTGAAATTCCATCACTCAAACTGAAAGTAGAACTCCTGCCCCATACTTCTGCTGAATAAGAATGATTCTTGTATCTATCCAAGATGGATGAAACATGTCGTGATGCTGCTCTCGTTAATGAGGCACATCAAAAATGAATTAAGAGTCAATACAACAAATCCGTCCACCCTCGGACTTTTGCGGAAGGAGACTTAGTCCTTGTTTATGACCAAGCTCACGATAAATTGGGGACAGGAAAGTTAGAACCTCTGTGGCACGGTCCTTACATCGTGAAATGTTTTCTACATAGAGGTGCCTACAAATTAGTAGATCATGATGGAATTTCCCTGGGAGAGCCCCAAAATGAGCTTTACCTTAAAAGGTACTATGCTTAGATTACCTAGCATTTGTACTTTGTACATTATTGTATTTTAGTTTGGTGTGTCTATTTCTTTCGCGTGCTCGAGTCTTTACCATTGCCACTCATGACTATGATTGTGTTTTCATGCGCAGATGATGTCTTCCTTTCCTATCTTTTTCAGGTTTGTGGATGGCACTAGTCGACATACCTGGAACATTGCTTCGGTAGCATGGGTTATTTACCAATTTGACGAGGTGGTGGGTTCAGGAGGTATCTGCTTAGGACCAGCAACCAACAACATGGCAGAATATCATGTTGTCATTGGACTATTGACCCAAGCCTCCTCCCTAAGTATCTCTTGTATCATTGTTTACTTAGACTCCCAACTCATGGTCTATCAACTCAACCGTATCTATGTTATCCGTAGTCCTATCCTGCTACGTCTCCACCTAAAAGTTCGCCGCCTTGAATGAATGTTCGATTACATTGAATATAGACACATTCCAAGAGAACTTAATAGTGTTTTGGATTCGTTAGCTAATTACATCATGGATCGGTATCTCGCCCACATATAAGATTTAAGGAAAGAAAAATTGTACATTGCATGTAAATTAAAACACATCACAAACATCATCATGTACAAATCATTGGCACTGTAAAAACTCGAAGCTGTATATATATATATATATATATATATATATGGCGTGACTAAAATGTTTTGATTACATCAAAAAAGTATGTAGAAAGAGCAAAATGTTGGATCTTTAAACCCCTACAACATCGCCTGACAAGGCATACAAAAACACGATCACTAGAGAGACTCTAATCTCCCCGCACTACGTTGTGCTGCGAGTAACACATCACCATGCGCACTATGCACCTCAGTAGAGAATTGATATTCTCTGGTACTCCCACAGTGTGCCTCTACATATGTAAAGGCACTTCTCCCCTCCATAGAGGAGGAATGCCCATCGTGAGGCCTTGGAGGTTTCTTTCAACCTCCCAGAGACCTATCACTGGTACTGCCGAATCTGCTGCAATTGGAGCGCCTCCACGACGACCTGGTACCGGTATATCAACCGGGCACACTGCTCCCTTGTCTGCATGTTGAAAACAATACATCTGTTAAAAAAATCTTTTACATACCCAAAAATATATATATATATATATACATCAAAAACTTAAAAAAAAAAACCAGACAAGGTATGGTTCAGTCTCTTACCTGACACATCCCAGTCTTCCCCCGTGGGTAAAATCAAATGCATGCTACCGTGGAAATCTACCTCAGCATACGGGAAGTCCTCTATCCAAAAATACTATCGTCTCAGCCAGGCAAAGAAATCTCCAGTGAAATGGAACTCTGACTCCGCTACTAGCCTCGGAGACAAACTAGTCCACCTCTCCATCCTTGGTTCATCCATTGGTCGCACCGCCAGTGCTATCTGAGGCTGCATCTTGGGGATGCACTCTAGAAAAAATGAGACCATAAATGAGCCATAACCAAACTATTTATGTCCTGTCCGGCACCATGAAACCTGTTCCTTCACATTTCGAAGGAACCCTGCACTCCAGTTGAATAGTGTTGGTTCCAAACACTGAACACCATAAGCCACCTGCGATCTTGATGCCAGATGCACGCTAGTACTACCCATCATGCTTGTGATGGAAAATAGTATAGACCGGAGGGGTAGCTCTCAAATATGGTTGATAGGGATTCTACCCCCTACCAGTCTTGCTCCTGGGATATAGTGGCATGCCAGATACACGTCCACTTGCTCAGGTAGTGCCCTCTTCCCAAAAAAATATATGGGGACCCCTCTTTTCGAGAGGCCAGTCTAAAAATACATGTCTTCTAACTCAATGGTTAAAAGTTGTGTGCCAATCCAGAATCCTTGCTCTGCAACATCCCATAGGCCGATCATATGCTCCAGCAATAAAATCTCTTTCTTTATTTTTTGCAACTTGAAGAATTTTAGTAAGCCACAAGCTCGCAATGTGGCCCATGTGTGGGGACTCCGCAAGGTAGCTAAGTCATCCAGCTCATGTTATCTTTATTTCCACTTGATCATCGTCGTCAAAATCACCTACAAAACAAAAGAATAAAGAAATTCATTATTTCAACGTTTTGGCAATTTCGACAATTTTTAAAAGGAAAGTTAAAACATGAAATCTAAATGCTCGGATCATTTAAAGTGAACACACCCTCTTTTACAATCACCACGCCCTCTCTTAGCCATTTAACATCCATCATATAACAATGAAATGTTTTTAAATACAAACGATTTCTTTATGGCTGCGTGGGCATACATGGGGATTTTTTCATGGGTTCTTTGTCAAAAATGACCCATCCAATTAGTTATCGAGGCGTTGGCATCTTGGCCATCCCCTTCTAGAACGTTTTTGCAAAAAGAATCCCCTTTTTCCATCATTTTTCAAAGAGGCCGATTTTGATCTTTTTGGGTCAATTTAGGGCTTCATATTTTAAATTAAATGATGCTATGAAAATGAATATTAAACCATGTAATTGAAAGAAGGAGAAATGAAGATCTACCTGGTCTGAATAGCAAGCGAAACGGTCAATCGTAGCTCCGGCAACAAACAAAACAAGATCCACTTCAAATGAGAATCTCCACTACTCCAAAATCCTTGCAAAATGAAATGGTAAATGAAACTTTCATTGTATTGCTATTTACAACTTTCCATTTTTTATAAGGTATAGTCATTTATGGGTTTCTCTAACAATATGATGGCTTCACTAAACCCCTGGTTTGTAGTTTTGGCATCGTAGGTTTCTTGGCAGTCCAGATGGATTATTTACCTTGTCGCACTTATGAGCATAGTCTTAGTTCGTTCTCGAGCTCAAAAACATGAGAACGCAACTGGGTAAACTTTTATCTCTTTTTCGGACCCATACAGATACACCAACACATGAAAAAGGAACCCCCCTGGAGTCGTCTTTAAATGCTTTTTAGACTCTCTAAATATGAAAAGATTGTCGAGTGACCTTGCTTCCTTTCACACTCGCTAAAAGGTCAAAAAGGGCGTCTTTCGAGCGATAGTTTATCTCTTTTTCGGTCTTGTTAGACTACTGTACGAAAAAGGAACTGAGAGAGTTCTCTTTTAAGTGTTTTTCCAAACTCTATAATCCCAAAAAACCTTTGAGTTTCCTGTCTTTAGACTCGTTAAAACACACATCAACAGGCCCATATGGGACCGATCCCTTACTTCTTCCGATTCATTAAACAAAGCAAGAGGAAATTACCGAAGGTGAGTTATATCGAGCATGTGTTATCCTCCTCAAGCTCATTAAATCAAAAAGAGGTACTCATCTATCTGGATGGGGGAAAAATTGAAAGGAGCAAGCCAAGCAATCTCTTGAGAACATTATCCAACAATTTTTAGAGTCGCCCTTGAACACAACACTTTGCCATTTGCATGCATCATAATCCGCTGAATCTCTGCACTGAGCCAATCCTTTGAGTTCCTTTCACTCCTTTGGGTCACCCGACGCAAGTCACAGTATCCACTGCATAGTTTTGGTCCATGTCATGTTTTGTTGTTGTGCCTTAGTTTTCAAGGTAAGTATCCTCCTCGAGAGTCATCCATCCCAAATATCTTGCCTTAAAACCCATGTCAGTCCATTTTCTTTTGATCTACCAATTACATCTCCATATCTATTTCATGTCGTTGATGGGGGATACATCAAGGCCCTCCCTCGATGAGTCTATTCCTGTCAACTTCAACACATTATCCAGGAATCAGACTTAGAAACCAGTTAGTACTTTGGGACCTGCATGCCTCAATGGCAGGCCTCCTCACATTTGACAGTAGGTTTACATCATTGACCTCTGATCAGATGATTCCATGGATGTTTGACCTCGACTCATCTATTCACATTCGCTAGAATGTACTAGGGTACCTTGGGAATCAGTGACATTAATGGTGATCTCCCTCGCACTTGTTAACGGTTCACACCATTGACCGGTAATCAAGTGGTTTCTGCCATGTTTGACATCAAGACATCTATTCACATGGTTAGAATCATACCACATTGGAATTGGTAAAAAGACCCTGGGTTGAATGACCACTTTGATATATGCTTTGCCCAAGTTGCGAAGGATTTTCTCTTGGACAAATGATACATACACTGTTACATAGATCCACTTTGTATTGATCATGGCTATGTATTGTCATCTCGTAGATCCATTGTGTATTCTTCGTGGCTACGATCAGTCCGAGTCATCAGAGTATAGATCCACATTGTATCTTCGGTGGCTATACCTTCTTATCAATACAATTATGGATCCGCAGTGTATTTTATGGAAGCCATATCTTGCAAGTCTTAATCAGTCAAGCATAGGTATGCCTGCCTTGGGTTTTGAAATATGTCATGATATTTGTTGGATGTTTGTGTACAGCTTCCTTCAGGTTCTCTAAGTCTATACCCTTGCTTGAACATCTACAAATAATTTTAGTTATCAGTTCGCATCTTCTAACTTCATACTTTGGGGGGCAATCTGTTACACCTCAATATTTCTCACTCCGATAAGTGTCATAAGTGTCGCATGATCCTCTCAACTATCACAAGTGTCACATGTTCCTTACAAATTTCGCAAGTGTTGCAAGTTGTTCACAAGTGTCGCAAATGTTGTTCAAGCATACTGCCATAACAAAAACACTAAGGAGGCACTTAAGACATCTCATACACTTGATTTTGAGGAAGGAAAATGATTAATTGAATTCCAGGAACTTTTATCACCTAAGAAGAGCTCTTAGACAAAGGTTTTGAAGGTGATCGCTCCCCTACATCAGCCTTAGGAGTGGTGGCGCTCCCCTATAAGGTCTCAGGGAGCATTATAACGCTTATCTTCCCCTCTGAAGGAGTGCTATCCATCCTTGGAGTGTTGGCACCCCCCTCAAGCTTCATAGGGAGCGCTATAGCGCTATGATGCCCCTTTTGAGGGAGCACTGTCTAATCTAAGGTAGTAGTTGGCCTGTTGAGGAGAATAAGGGGAGGATCTTTCAAGTTTGGAAGGCAGTTTCATTCGAATTCTTGGTTCCATCAGGAGATCCCTGATCCAAGGAGGGAATTCCTCAACTTGTTCTAAAGATAACTCAAGAGGTTAAGCTCCTCTTAACCTATATAAGCAGGCTATATGATGGTGAAAAGGGGGAAGAATTGCAAGAAAGAAACCTATGATCTCATAGGAAACACACAGTCAGTCAAAGGAGAAGTGATCAGTGAAGCTGCTATCATCTAGGTTGTGGATCTTTCGAGCAAGGGTTGGATGAAGGGGACTTGACGAAGCTGTCGCACTCGCATCTATGATTGTAAGTACTACTGTCATTATTCTCATTAATATGACATGCTTGGCCTGTTTATTTCTATTTTTTGTTTGATCTTACATGAACTTATCATTGATAGATAGATCTATTCTCAAGCTAATATCAATAGAGTAGGGAGCGGTCGTACTTTGTTTGTCTACAGGACTCAGCGAGGAGCGAAAGATTAGAGCTCAACTTGGAACGTGTAGGGACAAACGTCGATAAAGAGGTACCTCTATTCTCCTTCCTTCTCATGTATTAGTTTGTATAGATTTGAAAGGAAGTTAGTGTCCATATTAAGCACTTTCTGTCTTAGAGTTAGGGTCTAGCTCTTTGAGGCAATCTACCTGTCTACAGGGAGATTTTCCTACAACAATGGTCCTTCGGACAACTTTGACCTATGTATCTAACTTTTCACCCTCCTACTTGTTCTGAAAAGCACGTTGTCATCAAAGTGCAACATTTCACCCAGTCTGTGATGTTCTTTTTGTGTGTCCCCCACCATATTACTAGAGTTTTTTTCAAGGCCTCATCCAGTGCCAACAACCTTTTTTGTACTGGTACAATTTCTTCAAATTCCAACAAGAAAGATTTTAGATGATTTAAATCGTCAAAGGTGGGTAGATTACTTACTTTTGTTCCAATCTAACGAACTTCCCTAGTCAATCTAGCACATCTCCATGTAAATACTTCATAAATTTTGTTCTATCAATTCTCTAGTTCTTCCTCTGAATATGATGAGCATGCGTTTTCACTTCGCCAGCTTAAATTCCCATCTACTGTAGGATTAATGTAATCTTGTTGTCTTACTGTCAATTTATATATATTCTCAAGTTCATAAGCACAATCTTCTTCTCTAATGTGTTTTGTATATCTGTGACCTTCATCAAGATCAAGAGGTGCAATGACCCTAAGGCCATCACCTTCAAATGTCATTCTTCTTTTCTTTAAATCAACCATAGTAGAATTATTGAAATCCCAATCAATTCCTAACAACACAGGATAAGGAAAGCTATCATCAACTATCTCAATCACCTCTAAGTCTACAAACGTCCTTACCCCATCAATTTCCATAGGGACATGCTCCAGCCTTCCAAAGGGGCTTATTGCATGCTGGTTAGCCATCCTGAGCCTAATACGGGAGTAAATAAACTTAGGTTTTCCCATCAGAGCCTAGGTTTTCTTCATCATAACATTGACTTCTAACCCTAAGTCGAGGACCACATAGTCTATACCATAATCTCCAATTTGAGCATTAAGGTGTAATTCCTTATTTGTCGTTCTCTTTCTAGATACTTGATGTACTTCTCTATTCAATAGGGGATCTATCCTGCTTACCTCATACTGTTTGATCAAATTTTATAGCTCTTGTACAACTCTTTCATCCTTAATCAAATTAATGCAAGTACATAAGAATTCCATGAGCTTTCTTACCTCTTTTCCTTCTCCAGGCGAAGCAGACTGATAAAATGCTAGAGGCATTCCACATTCTCGCACTTCTCATTGTGTCTTTGATGAAGAAGTCTGATCTCTTCCAAATTCTTTTCTCACCTCCTCAAATGTTTTCTTTTATTTCCTTGCATCAAACACGTGTGTCTTCTCTGCATCTTTTCTGACCCTTGATTCTTCTGTAGTATTTCCTGGGATCACTATGTCTTATATTGTAACAGTGCCTCCTCCAGTGATTACAGTGACTCTGGGATCCTCTTCATGAGGTTCTATTGAGATTAGTTGTACTTGTTGTTTTTCTCCTCATCTCTCCTAAAGTTTGGCTAACAACACAGGACAATCTTCAATAACATGTTCAAATGAGTTGCAGTAGCTTCAAGTGGTACAAGGGTTCTGAAAGTCCCTTTCCAAGTGTCATGGTTGTGTGTAGTTATAACAAATGATATGAACTCGACCTCGACCCATGCCTCTTGCTCGTCCTCTTCCTATGAATCCACCACAAGGATTGAAGTTTCCTCTTCCTGGAGAGTTAAACTGCGTAGTATTTCCTTCATGTTGTACTTCACCTTGAATCTTATATGTGTCTCTTGATCTTTCATGCATTAGGTCATAATCCCTACAGTCCTTCTCATCATGCCCCACAGGTTTACAGAATGTGCAGTATATATTTGTAGGTGTCTGGACATATTTTTGCATGAGTAGCATTCATCGGGGCGATGTTTATTTCTACATACTTCGTACCAAGGTAGGGTAACCTACTTCAAAGGGATTGAAGCTCTAGAGGCTAAGTATTCATGAAATAGGGGACAATGTTCCTTGTCATGGCCTGATTTGCATCTAATACACCAGATATCTTCTCTTTTATATTTTCCCTTGTCTTTCTTCATATCTTCTACTTGCAGAGATAAGCTAGTTAGCTGACTCAAAATTTGACTCATACCTGAGTTGGATTCTCCCATAAGGGATGATTCTAATTTCATGTTGATCTTCAATGCCTCAGGTTGCGAAGCGATATTTTGTTGCATTAGAGGTACTCTGATGTGTGGCAAGAGGGAAACAATAAACCATTATTTATTCTATTCATCTGGAATCTGAAAACTCAAATGGCCTATCAAGGTTTTAAACCTCTGATCAAACTCCCACACTGGTTCAATTAATATCTGCTTGATTTCTTTCATTTTTGTAATGCATTGTGACTCTAACTTGGGTTTCTTGAATTCGGCAATCAACGCAGTCTTAATGATATTTAGCAGTTTAGGATGTGCAACTCCTTGGAAAATTTTCATGTACCATCTCATTGCGTGGTCTCTTAGGGTAGTACTAAATAGATCTCTCTTGAATGCTTCATCAGTGACTTGTTTAATAGTCCATACAAATTCGCATAAGAAACAATGATGATCAGGATCTTCAAATCCATCCCCCCTAAAGATAGGTAACCTCATCTCATCTGCCATAGATCTTCCTAGGTTTCTTGACTGAGTATCTATTGGACTGTTGGTAACATTTATCTGAGTGATCTAGTGACTCTGGCTACTTTGATTACTTAATTCTACTAAAACAACAGAGGATTAATAGTACTTACTTCAACGGTCTGCGCAGTTCCTAAAGTTTTTTATTCTTCCCGACGAGGTTTTGCAGTCTTCTTTTCCTCTGCCCTAGCAGACTCTGAATGTTCTTCATTCAATATCTCTTGTTCTTCTCCATTGTAGAACCCTTCATCCTATACCAGTGGTTCGTGGTTCTTCTCGAATAATTTCACCAGAGGGACCTCTCTAAATATCATTCAACTGTGCATATGTCCAACCTCTATGTCAATGTTGTTGTCTAAATTCTTGAAGATTAGATTTTCAATCTGACCACTTATTATATCTTCAATATGTTCCTCTCATGCAATAACATCTTGATTTTTAGCTTCAATAAGTGTAAAATTTTTCCTCTAGGCCCCTTAAAGAAATGTCTCTCTGCTTGGTTATACAACTCAACTCTGTCAATGGAAAACTCGGTAATGTACCCTCCAATAGTACTATCAAACCAATGATCTACTACTCTTGACACGACATTATCAACTCTTTTGACCTTCATGATCAGCGCTGATGTCCAAACCATGGGTGGTCTAGATATGATCTCAAACAAGGTATTTGCTAATCTGTCTAACCACTTGTATATCTCCTTATGAATTCTTCCAAAGAAAATCTCCTGTATATCAGTGAAGATATACCTTCCCAACCATTGTTTTGTATTGATCTTAGGGTTCTTGTTCTGGGCTTCAACAAAGTCCTTTTCTTGTTCTTCTATCCACTTTTGAATCTTTGTCTTTGATGGAAACCACCTTTAAATTCACTTAAGAAGATCCTTGTCCCAGCAATGAAACCATTTGTTGGCATAGGGGCAAATGCAGGTGTTGAGGAAAAAATATGAATTGATCTTACTCAAGTATTTTCAGACTTTACTTGGCTAAAGTAAAGTAGACGGGAATATCACCCTATTTTTATAGCCAACAAAAATATATATCCTAACTCACAAGTATTAATTACAAGTGCTTAGGCTAGGCTTTTATCAACAAAAAGCTTGCTGGAAATTCACTTTTTATGTATTTTTCTGAACATATCAATTGCTGAAATAAATGTAAGAACAGAAGTAAATACCCAAGATGATATTCAAAATATATGAGACATAAATTTTTGGGTGTGTGTTATATTCTTTGCATGTGTGTGTGTGTGGGTGCGTCAGATACGACAACTGCGTGGTTTTTTGCTATTTTTAGCGGATTTTGCTATTTTGAGCTGATTTGTAAATTAATCTTGGATTAAGCGATTAGGGTTTTGGTATCTAAGGAATACCTAAAAACATTGTATATATTTTATGGCGAATGGTGAAATTCGATATAATGAAAATAAGAAAGGTTTTCTCGGTTGAGGGTTTCCGGTAAAAATCTCTGTGTAATCTGTGTATGAGCCATTGATTAATTGATGTATTGCTTGAGAATCTATATGCATTGCTTTACTTCGCAGGTTTAAAACTTACATGTGGTATCAGAGCACGTTTTTAGCTTCAGAGGGACGCCTTTGTTGCTGAGGGTTTGGCTCGGTGTTGATAGATCAAGTTTATCTTGGTTCTGTGATAAACCTGGGTTCAGTGGGAGCTTTTGTAGAGGAGATTCGAGTAAAGTAAGAAGAATGACGAGCTCATCTAGAATCGAGATAGAGAAGTTCAACGGTAAAAACTTTGAGCTATGGAAGCTCAAGATGGAGGACCTTCTTGTAGATAAAGAACAATGGATCACTGTGGATCCTGGTACACAGCCTACTGGTACACCATCTACAAGCACACAGACTACTGGTACACAAACTACCAGTACACAAACTACTAGTACACCAGTTACTGGTATGTCAAAGGAAGATTGGGACAATTTGGACAGAAGAGCAAGGAGTACCATTCGACTTTGCCTGGCAGATTCAGTGTTGTTGAATGTCTCAGGAGAATCTACAGCCAAGGAACTATGGGATAAGTTAGGGAATTTGTATCAATAAAAGTCCCTAGTAAACAAGTTGT
>JASDQU010714049.1:38332-48505 GCA_032191745.1 Picea mariana | reverse complement strand
TACATGTTTGATCAGCTTCAGTTGATTCTCTTTTGCTTGTGAGGTAAGAGGCAGATGGAGAGACTTTTTATCAAAATTTGATATCCAACCCAAACAATTTAGAGTTTGGAATGTTGATAGAACCCTAAGAAGTAAAGGGCATAAGGAGTTTACATAATCTACATCCACCAGTTCAACCTATAATGTTACAAAATGGATTCTGATATCTCCCATTATAAAAATTGCTCCCAGCAAAATCAATTTTTTTTCCATCACAATTGGATGAATGATTTCTGACATGACTTGGATGCAAGCTAAACAAGGGAGCTAACCATGTGAAGTTTCGAATGAATTAGGGAAACACTAAATAGTAGCAGAAAAGAGCTACAAAGTTGTAGATAAGGACAAAGAAGAATGAAGAAAGGATAATAACTATGATTGATAAAACCATATTAAGTATACTACTAATAAAATCTGTGTTTTTTATTGATTTGATCAAGAAATATTCACCTCCACTATGCGGCATTGTCATAAGGTAGGAGAAGTATGGGGAGGTTTGGAAAGTAAAGAAAAATAGGAAAATGCAGCTTAAAATTGCTGCAACAGAAAAAAGTAAATAAGTATGGGAAAGCACAGCTTAATAGTTGAAACAGAAAAATATGCGAAAGTGCGCCAATACAATCATTCAACAAATTGAAATTCAGATACTTCAGATTCAGATGATCACTAAATTTAGTTTTCAATAGAAAATAGAGTTTATGCACATTAGATCTAGTGTCTTCATTTCTAAAGTAAATTGTTGTGTATTAGACCCATAGAATATTTAGGAATTTTCTGTGGCAGTAAAATAAATAAATAAAATGAGCTATAAGTAAATAACTACACCTAGAATCTGAAACACTTAAATTTCAGTAGTCAAATGTTGAGGTTGTGTGACACAGTAACAAGTGACATATTCAGTAGATAACACTAAGGGTTTGTGATAATTGAAGTTTACTACACATGTACAATGGTTGTTGACGTTTAGAATTATGTTTTCCATGTAGCATTCTGAAGATAAAACTTGAAATGACCATCTTATCATGGGTATGTCTACTACCTATTTGAGAGGAAGGGCTAACTCAAACCAAAGAATCCACTTAAGAGATTGCTCGAAACAGTTTAAGGATTTTGGTTGCAACATAAGAGTTCTCCAAAAGCGCTGAACATCATACTTAGAAAGTTTGTTAACAAGTTCACCTGCAAAGGAAAAGTTCAGGAAATGCATGTTGAATGACACTCTTGTGAATATATTTGGATTGGATTGTGGTTTATATAAAAAGGAATGATAAATTATATCCTAACTTAATTCTTTAATTTTGGGATTTAGAGAAAATTAAGTTATATCCCTTTCACTTGTTTCCAGTACATAGAGGTTTTGAAAAATCCATGTGCCTTCCTTGTGAATTAAAAAACTTAGGAGGGCGTATGTTTGAGACTTCATGAACTGTATTGTCTTCTTCTACATTCCAAATTTGCTATAGCCCTCTTCTCCATTGCTATAACTTGACTCTGTATTGCGGATGGAAGAGAGAGAGAATTCGGCTTTTTGCACCAAAATGTTGATCTCCAGTTGTGTATTGGTTTGGCACATGTGTCCAGCACTTTAATCCTTAATAAATCCATGCTCAATGTGGCATTCCCCAAATTACCCATTATATGTATATTCTTATCAATTTATAATAAAACAATTTAAGAGGCCTGGAGAATTTGGGGTACCTGACCTGTTGACATCCAAGCATTTGTTCCTCAACACTAACAAGTCCCAGACCAGTTTGTTCTCAATGAAATCCCCGTGCCTACACATTAGGCCAAACACATTTTTTCTATAGAAAATCTGTGACTGGGTACACAGAACTTTCTTCCCTGTGTATAAATATATTATTGCACAAAGAATTCTCGGAAGATTCCATGTGATCAAATTCGGATTTATGCCTGTAGCTTTCATTATGTGCATAACCCGCAATCATGTAGTCCATGACACAGTATTCCATATGTGCATTTTCTCAAACATCTGTTGTTCATCCCATATTCTATTGCATTTCACATACATGTCAACAAGGGCACTAGAGACAAAGACATATGCCTCAAATCCGGTTTCGATGATGTGAGAATGAACCTGCTTGCCAAAATCCAAAGCTGGTAGGCTAGCAGATGCACCAATAACACCGAGGAAGTTGATATCATCCCGCTCGATGTCTACCTCTACATTTGGAAAAACAACCTCATTGCCTCAGCAAAGTGCTTGTTCTCCAAATATCCCGTCAGCATTGCATTCCATGAGATTAACATCCTTTCTTGCATTTTTTCAAACACATCGCATGCATTTTCCATACTCCCACATTCTGCACAAGCACTGAAATAGCTAGCATAAGTGATCTCACTTGGCTTAAAACCAGCTAGCTCCATTTCACCAAAAAGGTCAAGAGTTTCATTGCAACGCCCATGGCATGCATATCCAGCAATTACCACAGTCCAAGGAACCAAGTCCCATTCACACATTATGTCAAACATTTTGTGTGCTTCCTAAATGTTGCCACCTTTTGCATACATATCAACAAGCACGTTCCCAAGAATGATATTTGAATCCAACCCACTATTAATAATGTAGATGTTGTAATTTCAAATGCTAAAAAACACAATCACACAGATCATAAACACATAGATTTTACATGGTTCACCCAAACGTTGGGCTACGTCCACCAAGCAGAGGTATCGGTTGTCTTATTATTCAAATCAAGGAGATTACAATAGCTCACTCTTTCTCATCTCTCACTCAGCCTCTATGGGCATACATCAATTTATAGCAATGTACATTAGAAACTGATTATTGAATGCGCTCATAACTAAATTCTTGCTAGGTTTTATTAGTTACAACCAATGCTGGATTATAGGATCTGAAATCCTAATCCTGGGAATTTGTTGTCACTGTTTAACAATCTCCACCTTGACAACAATTAACCTGATACCTTGCTCATTCTTTTGTTCATCACCTTTTCTGCAAGCCAAGAGAAGCCAAGCACCATTGTAACTTCTCTAACAATACTGGTTTTGGGAACATGTTTGTGCAGTTCTCTTTTGTATGCACTTTCTCAAGAGAGACTCCACGTTCATTGATGACCTGTCTTACAAAATGGTACTTGATAGGTATATGTTTTGTTTTACTGTGGTAGGCTGGATTCTTAGCCAAGTGAATAACACTTTGACTATCACAAAGTAACTTTATTTTGTCTTGCATCCTTCCAAACTCACCAAACAAACCTTTCAACCAAACTGCCTCTTTGCAAGCATAAAGTTTAATCTCAATCAATCCCATAAAACCATAAAATAGGCAGTGGTTTTATGCAGTGGTTTTTATGAGTATAGGCAGTGGTTTTATGCCTATCAATCCCAAACTCTTTGCAATGGTTTTCAAATTCCATTGACGTAAATTCACCACCATTATCAGTTCTTAAACATTTAATGGATCTACCCATGCTCTTTTCCACTAAATCTCTAAACTACTTGAAAACCATAAATACATCAGCCTTACTTTTAGAGAAATCATCTATAAAAGTTACAAAATATGATGATCCTCCATATGAAATAGTAGGGGATGGTCCCCAAACCTCAGAATGGATATAATCAAGGATTCCTTCATTGGTGTGTCTTCCGGTTTTAAATCTCTGCCTATTCTATTTTCCATAAATACAGTGCTTGCAGAAATCTAACTTTAAAGACATTAGACTAGGAAGCAATTTGCGATCAGATAATACCTTCAATCCTTGTTCGCTCATATGGCCCAACCGTTGATGCCATAGTCGAACATAATCACTGTCTTTCTTAGATAGTGATGTCGTGTGATCTGAATCGGTTATTCCTTCTAACAAAAACAGGTTACCAACCATCTTTGCTTTCATAACCAGTAGGATTCCTTTGTAGACCTTCATAATTTCACCTTGAACAATACTCGTGTAACCTCCTATGTCTAAGACTCCCAAAGAGATTAGGTTCTTCCTAAGCTCAGGTACATGTCTTACATCAGTTAATATTTTAGCAGTTCCATCAAACATCTTAATTCGAATGCTACCAATTCCCTCAACTTTACACAAGATATTATTTCCCATGTAAACTATCCCATCATCTATAGACTGATAAGTAATAAACCGGTGTCTATGAAGACACATGTGGTTTGAAGCACCAGAATCAAATAACCACTGTTGATCATGATGTGAACCAATACTAATTGATAAAACTCCATCAGTCATACCTAAACCTATTGTTGAACCTGTTTCGGTTGCATTTTCTTCCTTCGTCTCTTTTGGAGGGTCTTCTTTGGAGGCTTGTTGTCACTTCCATCAATTCTTCTTCAAGTGTCCAGATTTTCCACAAAACCAGCACTTAAGCTTACTCTTTCTTCCCTTTGACTTTGACCGAGAGAAATCCCTCTGATCATGTCCTCTTTCTTTGGGTCTACCTCTGACCATCATCGCCTCAGATGTAGAGGTTTCTAGATTGGATTTCTTCCTTGTTTCCTCAAACAGTAAAGCTCCAACAATATCATCAAACTCAATACTTTCTGTTAAACTGAAACTAATAGAGGTAACAAAGTGATCCCGTGACGCGGACAAAGAACACAATAATGTAATTGCCTTATCTTTAGATTCGAATTTAACTCCCATGCTAGTCAACTGGACTTAGAGAGTATTAAAAGTATTTAAATGATCAACTATCTTCGTACCTTCCTTCATGCGCAAACTGTACAATTTTCTTTTCAGGAAGATCCTGTTCGTCAAGGATTTCTTCATGTACAGGCTTTCCATCTTTGACCACAAACAAGTTTTTGTCTTCTCTGTAACAATGTTGAAAAATACATCGTCAACCAAACACAGGCGTATGGCACTCAGTGCTCTCACATCCATCTCATCTCAGTCATCATCTGTTATGGTTGTGGGTTGCTTTTCTTTTCCCAAAAGCATTTTCACCACACCTTGTTGCACGAGCAGATAGTGCATCTTAACCTTCCAGATCTCGAAATTGTTCTTGCCATTGAACTTCTCAATTTCGAACTTAGCACTCTGCATCTTTGCCATTCATCTTTGCCATTGAACTTCTCAATTTCGAACTTAGCACTCTGCATCTTTGCAATTTTTGGCCCTTTCAGAAGAACGAATTTGTACAACATGTCCCACACAAAATGATTGATATAAATTCTGAAAATTGTACCAGAAATATTACAGGCTATCCACAGTCCAATGCAAGTGGTCTCACTCAATTTGTATCCTCTCTGAAGAAAATATGATTGTTTTACCCAGAACACATGTTTGAGACTAGTTACAAGACTAGTCAAAAACCCTATCTTGCACAGAGTGTATCTCCCAAAGTACAATGAACCGAAAGCTGAAATTTGTACCATAGGTACTATGATAAGTCTTCTAAATATCCTACATGTTTCACCTTCTGAAGTGGCTCAGAGAAAAAGTTATAGCAAAAATTCCAAAATAATTGTCTTGAGGAAGCAAAACCCTAGGATTGGTGCTCTGATACCAAATGTAATGATCCAAATGCTCAAAATATCATAAAATAACATGAGTACACACCATATATAGAATGTAAGCATGGAGAACAACTCCAAGATAGATAATTTACACAATAACTCCTTAAAGAATAGGGGAACCCCCTCCAAATAACCAAATACCATTCATACTTCACAATTCACATCCTCGATAATGAATACATGATCTATTATATATAGTTATTCACACTTGCACATGAGGCCCCTTTATCACTAGGTCGACCCTATTACATATATATTTACACATTACATGTACATTTAGGCTCATATATGCCCCCCCTTTGGATCATATCTTATACATTTAGCCACATATATGCTCCCCTTGGGTCATAACAATTAGCTCTAGGAATTCTAGTTGTCCTCAAAGGTCTCTAGGTACCCTCCAAGCCTCATACCAGGGAACCTATCCCCACACTTCTCCCTCTAGGGCTCCAGCCTTCCCCGAGGCAACCCAAGGAGAAGTGTACACACACCCGGGTCCACCCAAGATCCATGAGTAAACTCCATAGTCTAGGTCACCATGTTTCCCCAAAGCCACTTCTCTATCCAAACTCCTAAGAAAGAAATGAATAGAATGGAGAATTAAACCAAATTCCCCCATTTTAAATATGCATGTTTCTTTTTTATATTATATTATTATATAATATAATAATATAAAGGCTTAGGGAATTATTATACTATATTTTCTTATCCTCCTTGGCTTAACCTCCCTTTATCCATCCCTTAGCACCATTTCCCACTCATGGAGTCTTAGCCCTCCATACTCTTTCGTCCCTTCGTCTGCAGTCGTGGTGTTATTTTAATAATTAGTGCATATGTACACTTTATAGTACATGCCCTCTAGCCTTTGATCATATTTACAGGCACTCTGGCCCGAGCATACTAGCTCACTAGCCTAAGTATCATATATTGGCACTCTGACCCAATCATACCGACTCACCCACCTAAGTATCATATGTTCAATGTATTTACCATTTGGAGACCAAGCCATGGTATTATAGAACCCTTTAAAAGTTTTCAACTCCGCTTCTCCAATTCGAGAAAGCTTCTCATGTACCCAAATTAGAGGAATCTTAAACAACGAAATTTCCATGAATCTAGGAAAATAGGGCAAATTCAAACTCCAATGCCCATGAATAAAGCAAGACATGGAAAAAAATGACCTCCAATGCCCTAGATCGAAGAATCAATGGTGAATTCCAACCTCTATTGTAGGGAATCGATGGAGTGTGGTAAATATGGGACTACCTGCTGAAAAGATGAGGGTTAAATGGATAGGTTTAGGTTTTTTTATTATATATATTTGACTATTAAAATATTTGAGTGTGTTTATTTGACTAAGAAAAACTTGTCTAAATATTTGTTGAGCACATTATTCATCAAACACATGAATGTGGTTGGTGCATTTGTAAGCTTAAATGGCACCTCTATAAACTCATTGTGCTCGTAACTTGTTCTAAAGGGTGCCTTGTGGATGTCCTCATCCTTAATCCTAACATGGGGATATCGAGACTTTAAATCAATCTCCTCTGAGTTGATCAAGGTGATCATCAATCCAAGGAAAAGGACATTTTTTCTTGATGGACATCTTGTTCAACTACCTGTAGTTAATACACAGTCTCAATGTAACATCCTTCTTCTTTACAAACAAGGTTGGTGCTCCCCATGGAGATACACTCGGCCTGATGTAACATTTATCCAACATTTCCTTAAAATGCACCTTCAACTCCACTAATTCTAGTGTGCTCATCCTGTAAAGCACTTTTGATGTTGGTACTATTCCAGGTATAAGATCTATTGAAAAATCAAGATCTCTCCTTGGAGGTAATCCATGCACCTTTTCTGGAAACACATCATTAAACTCCCACAACATAGGGTGATATTCAACGTTCATCTCATTTCTTTCTGTTGAGTTGAGCACTTGTATAGCATACAAGGAACACCCTTTTCGACTAAACTTCTTAAGTTGCAATGTTGATATTTGTCTTACTGAAACTAGCTTCTGAATTCCTTGCAAAATTCTTGCATTTCCTTATTCATCTTTGCATTCCAAACTTTTCTCATAACAATTCATCTTTTCCTTGTGGGAAACTAACCAATCCATACCCAACAACACATCATACAATCCTAGGGGTAGGATATTCAAGGTTGCTTGCGTACTCAGCCCACTTATCTCAAATGGATGGGATTCTATAACCTCAACCACTTTTCTCTTAGTTCATGTGGATAATTGAATTAACCATGCTCTTGCATGTTTCCTATATAAGGAACATGCTTCAAAAACTTGTGGTGAGATATAGCTAAGATGATATCCAAGGTCAATTAAAATAGAAGCAGGTTGCTTAGCAATTATACCTTCCATCTCCACTACAGAAGCTTGGTGGTCTGCTTGTCGATTCTCCACAATTGCATATATCCTTGGCACACTTATGACCACATCATTGAATTTGGTTTCTTCCTTCACATGATACACCTTCTTGCTATCATGATGTAAATGAGGACAATGCCTCAACGGGTGAGGTTCTCCACATCCCCAACATTGTACAGATCCTTTCTTAGGCTCCTCTGCTCTTTCTCTTGCTTGCTTTGTTGGTTTATTTCCACTTTTAGATGGGAAATTTTGTTGGTGTGCACTTCTGCTTGGTTGACCAAACTGTGCACCCTTCCTTGAGTTCTTGTATGGAAGTGACGTGAATCCCTTTTTATGGAATCCACTCTTATCCTTCCTTTTCCAATCCTTAGAAGGCTCTTGCTTATGCTTAGGCTGATTGTAACAATACTTGGCCTTCCGAATGGTGTCCTCCAATGTCTTTGGCTTGTCAAACTCAATTATGTCCTAGTAGGACTATGGTAATCCACTGAGAAAATGATGCACTCTTGCTTTTTCATCCTTGAGGTAAGAAATATAGCTCAGTAGCTCCATGAATATTTTGGTGAAGGCATCCATGGTAAGTTGACTCAACTTATGCTCATGTAATTCCTTAGTTTTATCATCATAATACTTTTTCGATAGGTATTCCTTTTGGAAGTATTTCTTAAACTGCTTCCAATTCAACTTGATTTCCTTCAATCCTTTGATTTACTTGAGGTCTTCCCACCAAATGGAATCTCCTCCATTCAAATTAAAAAGGGAAATCCTTGTCGTGGTGTTCTCGAAGTAATTGTGTACCCAAAAATACTTCTTCAAACCAAAAAACCATGCATCTACCTCTTCTCCTTTCTTAATTTCTCCATCAAAGGTAGGAAACTTAACCTTCTTGAATTATTTAGTTAAGAAACTCTGAGAATGCCTTCTCTTCTTTTTCTTGGGAACACTTGACTCTGTGCCATTGTTGGACAACTCTACCAAAATAATCTTCTTGCTAGATGACTCCATGGAAATGCTTCCACTAGATCTACCCTTCTTGGCATCCCAAATATTCTTCTTGGAAGAACTCTTTCCCACATCGTTGTGAGCCAATCTGTGCTTCTAGGCATCTAAAGGGGTTTTCAAATTTTCTAACTATTTTAACTATGCATTACTAGGGCCTTGCTACAGATGCTTCTAGATTCCATACATGATCTGTAGTAATATTGAATTCAATTATGCCTACTCGGCCTAAGCCCTCGTGAGCCTCTTATTATATGCCTTCATGATTCTAACAGTGGAAATCAAATCTGGAGGGGTCTCTTTATCCCTTTGGCCATCAGATTCCTCATCCCTAAAATGTGAGGTGTCTTCCATACTCCGTTGCACCATTCACCTATGTCTACCTTTCAATACATCCAATGTGATGAAACAACATTCATTATTAGCCATTATATCATAATTTTAAAACATGCATTCCAGGCAACATTAAAAACTTTCTAAACCAATTTTAAGCGACCTCAATGACCCATTCAAGCCTAGAGTTTGAACTTTGCTCTGATACCACTATGTAACACACCCGACCCCCTAACCCTCTCTTAGGCTGGTGGAATGTTGAAAATTCTCTTTTCATCAATTCTTCCATCTCTAAAATTTAATCTCGTAGATGGATTCTGCATGCCAGGAGTTTTCCAACAAATGTAACCATGCTCAATTATGAGCTCGGGATCGAAAGTTACAGCCTCCCTAAGTTTTTTGGATTCTGGTTGATTAACCACTTCACTACCACATGGCGTCCACATGGATCCCTACCACTCGTGTCGTCTGACCTGGCACTGACCCTTGCATCGATCGACGACTCTCATTGGTCCTTGATCTTTCGTCTCATCATCATTAATCTCTTGTGGTCATCAGAGCTCCTTGATTCAACTCTCGACCACTTCTTCGACTCGACTTCCTAACAAAAAGTACTAATATTCCCATCAAACTGACCTATAACCATTGTTGAATATGGGTTTCTCTGTGTCATCGACCCCCCTCTCTCTCAACTCCATTGTTTGAGACTTCTAACAACCTTGCCCATTAATGTATGGATGAGATCAGTTTTCCATGTCGAATCGATGGTCACAATCCTCCCCAGTTCATCTCAGGGATTTCTACTGACTAACGGTCTGAAATTGGGACTTAACCAATTTTAGGGAATTCTTCAAGGCTTTTACCAAGTCTTCAGGAGTCAGAAAACCACTCCAATATC
>JASDQU010714049.1:27208-38253 GCA_032191745.1 Picea mariana | reverse complement strand
GGGGGGGGGGAGGTTCTTGCCTATCTTGCAAGATTTTCACCTAAAATAGGTGATCTCCCCAGGGATTGAGGTTTATTACCCATACATGTACCTCCTAGACTCTAAGGCATATCTGGCATCTTCCAAATGAATATCTTGTCAATATCCTGCAAAATTTCCTCTCAAGATGCAAGATTTCCCAAGGATATAGACTATCCATACTTGTTCAATTTCATGATTTAGCAAATTAAGAAATTAATATTGTTAATACATTCCATTTTACTCAGGAATTTAACTCATCATTTACAAGCATTCACATTTCTAAATTAATCAAACAAATACATGTTTAAATCATTAACACACATCAACAGATCACTTTAGATACTTATCTATTCAGGGAAAATTTCCACAACCAACTAACTAAGAGAGAACACCTTTCATCCCAACCTTAGGCCATAGTGTAGAGTGTCTTCCTATAGTACGCCACCCTAGTGCCAAGCCATGATATCACAAGGGAATGCTTCAGCTAGTCTTTCCAACTCAGATGATCCAGAAAGGTTACTCTCCTTCCTCCACTGACAACAATAGAAGTTTCCCCCTTCCCATTGAGCTAAGGGCTTCCACAGGTTTATCAGGTAGTTTATCAACTAGATTTCTTGTACACAAGGGAACTCCTTTTGTGCTATATTGTCTCTTGGTGACCTCCCCTTGCCATTATCGATTTTTGTCCAGTAAGTATCGAGTTGCGACCCTTTATTGCTCCACTCTGGATATGAGTGTCTCAATTTCAGGGTGCTCATCATTAAATTGGACAAGCTTCCTATTTTTTTCAAGGAAATATCTATGACTTCTTCTTTTCTTTGATCCATGCCAGTGAACGTCTTTGTTTGTTGTGCCCTATGTCTGCAAGCTCGTAGCTCTTGTACTCTTTCTCGGAGTATTTTCCTCTATTCGTTGTGTGCTTTGTTCTTCCGATATCACTCTTGGCGGATAACCGTTCTATATTCCACCCATGCTTCTTGTTTTCTTCTGTTTTTCTCTGCGTACAAGTTTAGAGAATTGAAAACTTGTATGGATCCCAATGAATAAGGAACAAGACCGCTCGGTTTATTTCTAGTGAGGTTTATTTTAGTGAGACCATTGTAGATCCCTAATGTGTAAGATATGGGACTAGAGAGCATGCTATGCTACAAAAGCATATTGTTCAACAAGCTCATGTCTACAATTTCATTCAACAATTCACCAAAAAGGCCATTATTTATAGCATTTATTCTAGCCAATAACAACTCCTACCCAATTTCTTGATGCAAGCTTCCTAATAACTAATCATTTTTTATGATGAAAATAGATATTTTGCATTTTTATTTTCTTGATTCATTTCACCCTCAAAATTGTTGAAGATCAAATTAATTATGGTGGAATTAGGTAATCTCCAAAGACAAGGTGGTACCCTACCACTCAAAATATTATTTCTTAATTGAAAGTGTTCAAGCTTGAACAATCCCTATATGATTTGGAAATCTCACTTCTATGGTATTGAAATCAAACAAACTACCAAGGCTTTGAGGTGATGGGCCAATGATATTGTCCCTCTACATAGATAATTCTCTACGATACAATGACTTGCCAAACTATTTGGATATTTTCCTAGAAAATATTTTAATGGAGTTAAAGAGATACCAAGTTTTTCAATATTGCAAGTTCAAAGAAGTCCCATTGAGTGAGTATTAGAAGCAAAAATGTACCTCAAGGACATGAGGTTTCTAAAACTTAAATGGTTAACTCTTATAATATAACCATAACAGAGTTCCAATTGATATGGTTTCATAAGCCTTATGATTCTTTTTGGTATAGTTCATGTTAAAGAATTGTATACCACCAAGAGTCTTTCATTTGGGTCACTAATGCATGATGTAAAATATCAAGAAAACACCAAAACCTATCCTAATTCTCTATTTATGGCCATCTCTAGACAATATCTTGGATGAATACTTAGATACATGAATATTGTAAGAATGAGACTGAAGCAATGTATTAATATCCCAAGAACTCCATTAGAACCCACACTACCCGATGCAAATAATTGATTAAATAATGGGAATCCACTTACCTTTCGATCATGATCCTCCACATAGCGGTTGGCATGCTTTTCTCTTTTTTGGTTTTTCGTTAATTAAAAGGGAGAAATATATCAAGGAACCCTTTAAAAGTTTTCAACTCTGCTTCTCGAATTCAAGAAAACTCTGCTTCTCGAATTCAAGAAAGCTTCTCCTATACCCAAATTAAAGGAATCTTGAACAACGAAATTGCCACGAATATTGGAAAATAGGGCAAATTCAAACTCCAATGCCCATGAATAAAGCAAGACATGGCAAAAAAAGACCTCCAATGCCCTAAATGGAGGAATCAATGGTGAATTCCAACCTCCATTGCAGTGAAAGTTTATGTGAAATATTGGGACTAAATTTTGGTTTTTCTAGTGCACCTTACCCTAGCACATCTCCATCTATCTTCAGATTGTCAGTTGGAGCACCTTTCTTGTCACTGTTGTTGGATGGTGCCACTATTGTCGAAGGTATGTACTTGTATATGTTTAAACTGTATCATTATCTTAAAGGTATTTGCAGGAGAAGGTATCTTTTTTCCAAACAAACAATTGTAGATCCATAGGGATCTCAGATCCAACACATTCAGAGGAACACCGCACTCCAAGTTTTATTATTTTTATATGCCTTCAGTTGTTATGGCATTATTGTGATCTTATGAACATCTAGTTGTATTTTGATCTATTGAAGCTATGATTATCACAGTAACCTCTCTTCAAAGTTAAAGTTATGAAATGACTATATTCAAAGTATTAGATTGATTAAGGTTGAGATTTTCGAGTTTAGTTGCATTATATTCCCTAACTAAGATTTATGTCAGGAAAGCATATTGTCTTAAGTACAGGGGACAGGTTGGAGAGAATATTTGTCATCTTGAGTGAAGGAGACTCGGAAGAAAAGAAACAACATTCATTCTTGGAGATAAGACTCCGGGTTCTAGGTTTGATTGATCAAATTAATAAGTTTCCAATTGCACATATCAAGTTTAATAATTGCTACATTACTAGTTATGACAACAATCCTTGAAAGGTTCTATTACTACTAGATACAATGAATACTTGGAAACATGTGAGTACTATTGATATAAATGATTATTGTACTTGGTCACAAGATGAACTAACATCTCCTCTAGAAGATACTTCTTGTTTTGCTTCTAGGAAGGTCACATTGGTAATGATATGATGATTACCATGAGATTGTCTTTTATTCTTGTTGACATAGATATGTTCTTATGAAAATGTCATTATACTTTTTTCTCTTGTTGTCCTTGTCTTGGGCAGGTTATTTTATAAATTCCATGAGAGTTACCATGGAGGAATGATTGATCACAACACTAGTAGAGTGTTTTTCCTATTGCTTATTATTGTATTTTTATTTTGGCTCTTGTTCCAGGAAGGTCACAAGCGATGGCTCTGAGAAGGAGCTATTGTGATTATTGTTCTTATTCTTGTTTTTATTATTATAAGAGTATTATCCTTGTCCACTATTTTCCCTTTGTTGTCCTTGTTCCATGCAGGTCATAGGTGATAAATCTAAGGGAAGCTATAGTGATGGTTGCAGGAGACAACATATTAGATGGTCTCTAGTTTGAGACATGGAGCAGACTATCCAGATAAGAAATTGTATACACGGCCATATAAATCCATGTACCAAAGAAGAAGAAGAAGAAGAAGGGTATTTTTGCGAGATACAAAGTATCTCATATGGAGATTGATTGTAAGGAGTAGAAGGCTCCGAATATGACCCAACAAATCCCTCTAGTGCAGTTGATCACTCTTTAGATCATGATGAAGAGTTAGTAGAACCAGAAGGGCCTACCCAGAATCATTGCAATAACCAAGAAGAGACCAGTGTGGTTCCATGAAACTTTGCAAGATGCAACATTGATGAACCATATCATGGGGAGCAGATGGCTCCGAAGATTATACAGACTCAGAGGGAGTCAAGATTCAGAGGGAGAATGGAGACTCAGAGACTTTCAGATGGAAAAGAGAGATGTCTTCTAGGACTGACAAACAAGTGCCATGGCTTGAGAAGGCTAGATCGAAGCTTCAGAGACTTCGAGGAGATATGAGATCTTATGGGAAGATTCCCTTGCTTCAGTAGACTTTTCTACAGTGATCGAGGAGGAAGCCAGTCAAAAGGACTGGGATATATCTCTTTTTCTTGGTTCCGATACTAGAAGGGAATTCAGTGGTGACTTCCAAGTTGATCTACAAGATCAAGCATGTTGCAAATAAATAGCCTAAAGATGTACAAAGACTGATTTTTGTCCAGAGGATTCTCCCAGCAAAAGGGAGAAGACTATGACGAGACACTTGCTCCATTATATTGCTACCGACGAACAAGTAGCATATATGTTGACCAAGCCTCTGTTAGGGACAATCTTGGAGTGGTCCAAATGTTTTTTCTCCAATAGTGAGAATTGATGTATTCCTTAGTAGCGAGATGTGATGTGATCCCTAGTAGTGGGAGCTACTCCAGCGTAGTTTGGTACTCCAACGCAGGCTGGTATGCTACCCCAGCACAGGTTGGTACTCCAACGCAGGCTGATATGCTACCCCAGCACAGTTTGGTACTCCAATGCAGACTAGTATGATACCCCAGCACAGGTTGGTACTCCAACGTAGGCTGGTATATTACCCCAGCATAGGTTGGTATGCTACTACAAAACAGGCTGGTGTGTTACCCCAGTGCAGGTTGGTATGCTACTCCAATGCAGGATGGTATATTACCCCAACGCATGCTGGTACGCTACTCCAACAAAGGCTAGTACGTTACTCCACTGAAAGTGTAGAACTTCTTATGATGGCTAATGTGCAGCTATGATGGTGATTCTTGTTACATGATTTGTTTGATCATATGATAGTCTATGTGTCTATGGTGATGCTACATATAGACTGGTCTGCAAGACCATGTGAGTCTTTCACATGCCATGTGAGATGGATGGATGTGTTTGAGACCACTACATAAAGAACATCTTAGTTAATACCTCCCTAGCTAAGAGGGAGTGTTGATGTTTTGGTAGCTGCGAGAGGTATTAACCTCCACACGTAACCTATGACTTAGAATAGAATATTCTGGAAGCAAGTGAACCATTAAACAGATGTGTGGAAACCCTAGAAGACAAGTCGGCCTAGCAAAATAAATAATATAAGAATATTATCTTCTAGAAATACAAGTCGGCTCCACAGGAAAAAGATAACCAAAAAATATAATTACCAGAAAGTCAGGTTGACCCAGCCAGAAAATTCAGTGGACAAATTAATATAAATAGAGGATGTTTTAGCTCATTTGTACACCCAATCAGAGTGCAAGTTTTGTGGAGAGATGCAGTTGGTCATCTCTTGGTTTTGGTCTCTCTCTAGCGCTATCAAGTGATTCTCTTGGTGAAACTCTTGGTGATATTCTTGCTAAGTATGGCACAAGGTTGAGAGAGTAGTGCAGTTGCAGTTGTTGCAGTTGTGTATGGCACTTATTATGTGGATATGGAGACTCTCTCTCTCTCTTGTGCGCTACCATTGGAGAAGGAGCACTCTACTTGTCTTGAGTTGTTGCTACAGTTAGCAACTAGGGTTTATCTGTTGGTTCTGGAGTAGGATTGCCGAAATTATTCTAAGGTTAGTGTCCTCAGGGGTGGCATATGTGAGTGCCTATGGTTGGGTGACAATGATGTGACATTGTCTATGGTTAAATGAGCATACCAAAATTTCAAAACCATGTTGATTGGAAGTATCATTTGTGTCATTATATTCGAGACTATAATCATCAATGTAATGTTTACTTACTTTGAAGTTGAATATTGAACTCTTTTTAATTATTGTTGTATTGGTTTTGAGTAACTCTTAAAGTTTTAAGTTCCCCAATAATTTGAAAATATCAGTTTTGAATTTTCATAAGGTTTGGTGGTGTTATTTCACTTCAAGAACTATCTCTAACTTTAATAGAAAATGGCATATCAATGTGATCTAAGTATCATGGCCATGCCAATTTAATTTGAATTATCATGGTCATGCCAATAATATTCATCAAATACATCATGTTTATGAACAACTATGACCTCCTCTTCTAATTAAAAGAGCCAATATGCCTTAAACGCTTCTATGTAATTTATAAAAATACATTTCTTGCTATTATCCTCAAGGTTATATGTTCCTTTTTCAAAATATGAACATAGACATTCCACCCAACCACTCTAAATGAACATGGTTTCTTACCCCTCTATGCTTCTATGATTATGATGTTTGTGATATATTTTTGTTGGACCTATGTCAATAATATATATTTGGTATGAACTTATTTAATTAAAAATCATTTGAGAGGATTCAGATTTGAGTGTGTTTCACTCCCTATTTACATTAATTTTCTTCTTCTTTAGCACACCACTTTGGTTGGGAGTATGTGAATAAGTTATTTATTTTGAATTCCATGAGATTTGTAGTAATAATATAAGTTCTTAGACTTTTAATTTTCACTACCATCAAATTTTGGGAATCTTAATTTTGTTTTTAGTTTGCTTTATAATTATATCTTTTAAGACTTCGAATGTATGAACTTTCTCTAATTTTTATTTGAGAAATTATACCCATACTTTGACTTTGTTTACACATAGCTTACAAAGGTTGGAATTTGATGGTTAAAATTCACATTGATGGGAATTTTGGCCATAGGATACAGAATTTTGGCCATAGGATACGATCTAAAATTTTAGCTTCCCATCACAAGCATAGAAAATGCAATCAAATGCATTTGAAGATAAAGTTAAAACCATCAAAATGATAGGCATAGCTCCTTCACAAATTCCAACATTGTATCTTAGTGTTTCTAAAAAAATTATGGTTTCGTACCAAGTCAATCGTTTTCACTCAAATAGCCCATGTCAATTAATTGTTGGAAAAATCAAATAAATAGAGGTTCAATGAAGGAAGGTTTTTTTAACCTAAGCATGGTATTGATTATTGGAGAGGTTTAGAGAATTGAAAACTTATATGGATCCCAATGAATAAGGAACAAGACTGCTTAGTTTATTTCCAGTGAGGTTTATTTTAGTGAGACCATTGTAGATCCCTAATGTGTAAGGTATGGGACCAAAGAGCATGTTATGATACTAGAGCATATTGTTCAACAAGCTCAAGTCTCCAATTTCATTCGGCAATTCACCAAAGATGCCATTATTTCTAGCATCTATTCTAGATAATAATAATTCCTACCCAATTTCTTGATGGAAGCTTCCTAAGAACTAATCGCTTTTTATGATGAAAATAGATTTTTTGCATTTATGTTTTCTTGATTCATTTCACCCTCAAAATTGTTGAAGATCAAATTAATTATGGTGGAATTAGGTAATCCCCAAAGACAGGGTGGTACCCTACCACTCAAAATATTATTTCTTAATCGAAAGTGTTCAAGCTTAAACAATCCCTATATGATTTGGGAATCTCACATGTAATTAAATTTTGCAGAACAAAATAGAAGAACAATTTACCTCTTTATAGATATCTATATCTAGGTGCAACATACCAGTGAACCCATTATCCAATATTTATATGGTATTGAAATCAAACAAACCACCAAGGCTTTGAGGTAATGGGCCAATGAAATTGTCCCTATACATAGATAATTTTCTATGATACCATAACTTGCCAAACTATTTGGATATTTTCCTATAAAATGTCCAAAATGGAGTTAAAGAGATACCAAGTTTTTCAATATTGCAAGCTCAGAGAAGCCCCATTGAGCGAGTATTAGAAGCACAAAAGTACCTCAAGGATATGAGGTTTCTAAAGCTTAAATGGATATCTGTTGTAATATAACCATAATAGAGTTCCAATTGATATGGTTTCATAAGCCTTATGATTCCTTTTGGTACAATTCATGTTAAAGAATTGTATATTGCCATGAGTCTTTCATTTGGGTTGCTAATGCATGATATAAAATATCAAGAAAACACCAAACCTAACCTAATTCTCGATTTATGGCCATATCTAGATAATATCTTGGATGAATCCTTAGATATATGAATCTTGTAAGAATGAGACTGAAGCAGTGTATTAATATCCGAAGAACTCCATTACAAACCACACTAGCCAATGCAAATAATTGATTAAATACTAGGAACTAAATATCATCCACTTAGCATTCGATCCTAATCCTCCAAATAGTTGTTGGCATGATTTTCTCTTTTTGTTTTTTCATTAATTAAAAGGGAGAAATATATAAAGGAACTTGTAGTGTACTCAACCACTTCGGTGCCTATTGGGATGGCGGGTTACTGGGAAATTTCCAAATTTCCCTCTGAAATTACCCATGAATTCTCAACTATGTACCGATAACATATTATCCCTTATCACATGGTTCAATTAAACATGTAGATTCATGCAAAACACATTAACAATTCATGAATGCATATATATACATAGAGTAAATTATTTTATAAGCATACAACAAATTAACACATAGTTATACAGTGTAACAATAAAGACACATGGAACTTATCTTTTATGAAAGAATCAATTGGTTGTCGACCTACAATGTTTCATCCAGCCATAGATCTCACTGCTCATAAACTCAACAGTGGATCACCCCCAAACTAGGGCTATGAATCCACCAAAGCAAAGGATTCATAAGCCAACCATGGTCCACAATCAGTACTAACATGGTCTAGGTCAAGGTACCAAACCTCAACAACACTCCAACCTACAGTCTCTCATTCACCATCATCCCACACAACCTAAGGTAGTGTGCCCCATTCTCCATACCGCAGTCCCTCGGGTTACACCCCTACCCTTCTAGGGCTCCAACACAGGTCGACCAAGAAGTCTCAGAGAACTGCAGCTCCAAGAGTTCTCGCTTCCCTTAGAGGTATCCAAGTACCCTCCATGCCTCATACCAGGGAACCTGTCCCCACACTTCTCCCTCCAGGGCTCCAGCCTTCCCCAAGGCAACCCAAGGAGAACTCTACACACACTCGGGTCCACCCATGATCCATGGGTAAACTCCATAATCTAGGTCACCATCTTTCCTCAAAGCCACTTCTCTAGCCAACCTCCTAAGAAGGAAATGAATAGAATGGAGAATTAAACCAAATCCCCCCTTTTTAAATATGCATGTTCCTTTTTAAATTATATTATTATATAATATAATAATATAAAGGCTTATATTATTATATAGTATAATAATATAAAGGCTTATATTATTATATAGTATAATAATATAAAGGCTTAGGGAATTATTATACTATAATTTTTTAGATTTCTTGGCTTAAGCTCTCTTTAGTATCCATCCCTTATCCCTCTTTCTCACTCGTGGAGTCTTAGCCCCCCATACTCTTTTGTCCCTTGGTCTGCAGCCATGTTATTTTAATAATTAGTGCATACGTACACTTTATCTGATGTTATTTTAATAATTAGTGCATACGTATCTTTACAGGTGCTTCAGCCTGAACATACCAGCTCACCAGCCTAATTATCATATATAGGCAGTCTGGCCCGATCATACCGGCTCACCAATCTAAGTATCATATGTACAATATATTCACAATCTGGGGATCAAACCGGGGTATTACATTTCCCTCCCCCATATTTATGCATTGTCCTCAGTGCATCTATATACACTTGTGCAATAAGAGTTCGTCAAAATTCTACAACTATTGCATTGATCTGGTTGTACAATATGTGTACCGACCTGGAAGTTTTCTTCGTGCTCCATCTTTCTTGATAGCCAAAACCGACATAGTCATCATCTTACCTATAAGTAAAACACAAGAATAAAATAATTAGCACATGCAATCAACAAATTCATGTACACTCTGATAAATAGTTTAACCGATAGCATAAAGTTGCGGATGAATGTTCAGAAACGCAAAACTAAGCACTCGTTACTTTGAGGCTATGTGGCACTTTCACCACCAACAGAGTGATGAAGTTGAAGTTGTTTCCCACTAAGTGTATGCAAAAGTTGGCATAGGTTGCTACATGATCTCTCTATCCAATACTAAATAGGGGTGTTATAACCTATGCTAGGCCACAAAATATCTCCTTGTCTTGCTACCAACTCTCAAACTTCTCCTTTGATGCCACATTAGAGTACATTATGCGGTTCAAATTTCTGTTGTTGAATATCTGATTTGAGGACTATATTAGATAGCTGAGTTTTTTTCACAGGAATATAATCTACAGTTCTATCCCGAGTAAAATATGTATTCCATAGGCTGCCAATATGTGCCATATCCTTTGACCTTAAACTTCCTAAGAACGTTTCTCACCCTTCGTGGAACACAAAGGATAGATTTAGACAGCTCCTTAACGATATAAATATAATCAAAGCCCATTTATGTATTCTCCGGTGTTCCAACAAAGTCGATTTCGTTTCTGCTAAGCACAACAGATTGGTCTTAATCTAATATTGTTTTGAGCCAGCATTGTTTTATGTTAATAAGTAAATTCCCATGCATCAATGACAGAACAAAAGAGAGATTTCTACTCTCTAACAGACCGCCCTCGAGTGCTCCAACACAAGTTGCTATTTGACCCTGACCCTGTCTCTCAAGATCAACAACACAGGAGTCCACTGTGGGACCAAGGTTTACAAATCTTTGCAAAACTTCCACATACGAACTTCTAGCATGGAGTTGGAGATGCAGTTTTATAAGCTATGGATCTCCATAGCTCAACCCTGCATACACAAAGCCATTATCTAAAGAAGCAATAGTTGAAGCTGCACGTGTCTCTCTTATTCTGGCACATCCCACTAGTGTCTTTCCAGGAGACATCGGGTCATTAGCATGACATCCCTTATCCAGAGTCGCTAAGACCGTATTCTTAATGCAACTTGCTACATCTTCCTCACCAAAGCCATACTTCAAAAGCATTGTTGCACTGAGAACCATGGCCAGAGGATTTGCTTTGTCCTGGCCAGCAATATTCGGAACCAAACCATACACAGGTTCCAAAAGTCTTGGCT
>JASDQU010714049.1:10353-20965 GCA_032191745.1 Picea mariana | reverse complement strand
CATATCATCAACATACAATACTAAGATAATGAATATGCCATTATTCAATTTCTTAAAGTAGACACAATGATCATACTCATTCCTTGTATAATTCTGGCTCACCATGAAAGAGTCAAATTTCTTGTACCATTGTCTGGGCGACTACCTCAAACCATACAATGATTTCTTGAGCCTGCAAACAAATTTCTTGTTGCAATTCTGAACGAACCCTTCAAGTTGTTCCATGTAAATTTCCTCATCCAAATCTCCATGTAAGAAAGCAGTGTTAACATCTAGTTGCTCCAACTCCAAATCAAGCAATGCAACTAATGCTAACACAATTTGAATTGAAACAGTGTTTACAACTAGTGAAAAAATATCATGAAAGTCAATACCTTCTTTCTAAGAATATCCTTTCGCAACCAGCCTTGCCTTATACCTTTCCATCTTATCATCAACACCCTTCTTCAACTTGTAGACCCACTTGCAACCTACAGTTTTTCTGTCTCTTGGAAGTTCTATGATGCAGGAGCATCGTAAGTACCCAAAACGAGCGTGGAGCCAACGCATGTGTTTTTAAACACATGACATATTTCTTTGAAAACTTTTTGAAGTTGAAGCGCCAAACTTTTAATGAATCCTTTATGAAGGAGCGCCTTTTGTATATTGTATTAGACCTCGAGCCTTACGCTCTTGTATGAGTTAGATAAGAGGCATTTAATAGATTTAATGCAGGAAGATAGATGTTTAAGTCTAGATTAGACAATTTAGAGTTCGAAGAGGGAAAACGGATATAGACACCCTCATTGTATCATAATTCAGATTATTCAGAAGCATTCAGAGAGAGAAGAGCAGACARAGAACTKTGTGAAGAACACCCATGTACAGATTTGAATTAATAGAAGAGAGTCTTTGATTCAAACTCATGTCTGGTGTGGTTTCTCTGTGTATGTGGTTTATGTGCTCATGAATGTTTGTTTTCTGGTTATGCATTTGTTTTGCATATGTTGTGCATGTGATTTCATGTTTCAACTGAAGTCTGGAAGGGAGAGAGAATGAGTTTCAATTGTTTCTCTATCTGAGCCAGGAGATTCCTGCAAGGTGTGCAGTTGAATTCATCCGCATAGAGTGCATTGATGAAGGCTTAGTAGTTGAACTTTTATTCTCGTTCGCCCAGAAGTTGTTTGGGTTATTGAAGTCGTGCAAGGGAAGGCACAGGCCGAAGAAGAAGTCTCAGTCGTGAATCTGAGCAAGGGGATTGAAGGCTGCTGCTGCAGGAAGTGCACAGAGTCTAAAGGATTCAACACTTGAGAAGTTGTTGAACGTCAAGCGTAAGGAGTGCACGCAAATACCTCTGAAAGAATCAGAGTAAGAAAGCTCAGGAGGTATAACACCTTCTTGGTACAGCTGAAAGAGAGCCAAGAGGTTCAGGTCGAGGAAGATTCGAGCAGAGGTTGCAAGCGCAAGTATTGGAAAGGAGGTTCTGGAAGGAACTTTATTCTTCTGAAGAAATCCGTGAGAAAAGGGAAGCGACATTCAGGTTTCGCATCGGAGAGTAGCGAAATCCCGTCAGCCGTCAGATCTGGGAAAGTTGCGCTCAGGTTAAGCCTTAGCGTGCAGGAAAGGATCCCGGGAGTCATCGGGACTCAGCTCATCGGAGAATCAGGGTTTATGGAGACGGAAGTCTTATGCACACTGAAATCGTGACTAGCGAATTCCCGAAAGGGTCTCAAACATTGATTTCAACAGGGACACGTGTCGCAAGATCCCGGGGGGTCGGGATTTGGCATTTCGAAGTTATCGGTGACGAGAGACTCACGACTGGAGAAGTAGCGATATCCCGAAACGCGATAACCACGTGGTCACCGTGTCAAGTGGAGGACAGGTGTCGGAAGGCCAAGCCTTGCCGTGAGTAGAAGACAGGTGGCGTCGGGAATCAGGGATCGGAAATCCCGCGAGCGTGAGTTTCACGCATTTCTATTCTATGAAGTCTGAATTTCCGATAAGGGGAAAGGGACGTGGTCAGGTGGGCCAACAGGTTGCATGTAAGAAATATTAGCAGAGGGAGCTAAGACGCGCAAGATGCCATCGGAGATCGAGAGTCGGGGTTTTGTGGGTGCGTGATTCACGACCTTGTAAAGGTCGATTTCCCGATAAGATAGCAGGGAGATCAATAAGAGCATCCTGTGGATGCGGAGAAGTCCCGATAAGGGATTTGAAGGGCAGTTCAGCTCTTCGGGCCTGGGAAAAATAAGGTCCTGGTGACAGCGGACAGTGTCGGGTGGGTGCGTCTGCGTCAGATTGGTATCAGAGCGAGAAAATCTCTTTGTTTTCTGTAATAGAGGAGAAGAGAAAATTTCACCATGCCACCGAGAAGAGGTAGACAATCACCCAATCCAAAGGGGGAAAGGGAACTGTCCAGGGAAAGAGAAATGTCCAAAGAAAGAAGTAGCTAAGGACATAATGTAGAGATGGAGAGGGAAATACGAAATCTTCGTGCAAGAATGGAGGATATGGAGGCAGCGCAGAGACGCACAACCAATGCTGGGGATCTAAGTGACTCCGAAGGCGAAGTTAAGGCTAAACCACAAGGAGAAGTTGCAGCCGAAGATGCAGCCAATGAGCGATTAATTAAAGCTATCGCCCGAATGAGTTCTAAGACAAAAATGGACATTTCAGTCTATGAAGGAAGTCTGGATGCAGAAGAGTTGTTGGATTGGATTAGAGCTCTTGATACCTACTTCGATTATGAAGATATCGAAGGGGATAAGAAGGTCAAGCATGTTGTCACAAAATTAAAGGGACATGCAGCATTATGGTGGGACGAGCTTCAAGCAGATAGACGTTCCAAAGGCAAACAAAAGATCAAAAGCTGGGATCGAATGATTGCAAAGATGAAGGCAAAATTCATCCCAAGGGATTATCAGATCACACTGTTTAGGAGGATGCAGAACCTGAGACAGAAGTTGATGACGGTTAAGGAGTATACCGAGGAATTTTACAAGCTCAATATCAAAGCAGGTCATCGGGAGAGCGATGATGAAAAAGTAGTCAGGTACATGAATGGCTTAGGATACGATATCCAGGATGAGATGAGTATGACAACCATCAGAACGGTGGAGGATGCGTATCAGATGGCATTAAAGGCAGAAGAAAAGCTAAGTCGTAAGCCAGCACAGCGAGGCAGAGGCAAGAGCCAGCCGAGAGGAAAATCAGTTGCCCAAGATAGGTTCCAGAAATCTAAGGATGACTGGAAGAAGCCTCGGACCAGAATTGAAAGAGGTGGAACTCACAGCGAGGACCACATGCTGAACAGAGAAGGCAGCAAGATGATCAGCGAGGAGATTTCGCTGATGCAAACACTTTTCCTCGTACTAGAGGTCGAGGTAGAGGAAGAGGAGGAATCATCACATGCTACACATGTGGGAAGAACGGGCATAAAGCGGTTGATTGTCCGGATAGAAAGAAGGATGGAGGAGAAGCTCACATCGCAGAAGCGCAAAGGCGAGCTGCTGAAGCAGAAGATGTAGAAGACGGAAGGTCATTAATGATGCACAAAGTTCTCGTAATACCCGAGAAGGAGGTGGAGGACACAGCTCAGAGAAGCAGACTGTTCAAAACCACATGCAAAACCAAAGACAGGAAATGCAAGGTCATTGTGGACAACGGAAGCACCGACAATCTCGTTTCAACCGAGATGGTGGAGAAACTAGAGCTGGAAACAACAGATCACCCGAGTTCATACAAAGTTTCATGGCTATAGGCAAGATGATCAGCGAGGAGATTTCGCTGATGCAAACACTTTTCCTCGTACTAGAGGTCGAGGTAGAGGAAGAGGAGGAATCATCACATGCTACACATGTGGGAAGAACGGGCATAAAGCGGTTGATTGTCCGGATAGAAAGAAGGATGGAGGAGAAGCTCACATCGCAGAAGCGCAAAGGCGAGCTGCTGAAGCAGAAGATGTAGAAGACGGAAGGTCATTAATGATGCACAAAGTTCTCGTAATACCCGAGAAGGAGGTGGAGGACACAGCTCAGAGAAGCAGACTGTTCAAAACCACATGCAAAACCAAAGACAGGAAATGCAAGGTCATTGTGGACAACGGAAGCACCGACAATCTCGTTTCAACCGAGATGGTGGAGAAACTAGAGCTGGAAACAACAGATCACCCGAGTTCATACAAAGTTTCATGGCTATAGAAGGGACATCAGGTGAGTGTCACTAAACAATGCTTAGTTGACATTAAAATAGGAGGATATAATGACAAAATTTTATGTGATTTCATTCCTATGGATGTATGTCATTTACTGCTGGGAAGACCATGGCAGTATGATAGAAACGTAATTCATGATGGAAAAATGAATACGTATACCCTAGAGAAGAATGGGAGAACACACATGTTACTTCCAATAAAAGATAAGGAGGTAAAACCGGAAGTGAACAACAGGATACTTCTCATGAGTGGGAAAGAGCTTCTTACAGAAGTTAAGAAGAAGGAGGATCCACAATTCTTTGTGGTCAGAAAACCTAAGATCATTTTGACCAGCACAAGAGTGGACGATTTGCCGGAAGAAATTCAGGAGCTACTTGAAGAGTTCGTTGATATAGTGGTAGACGAATTACCTCATTTGTTGCCGCCAATGAGGAGCATAAGTCATCACATAGACCTTGTACCAAGAGCAAGCTTACCAAACAAGGTTGCGTACAGGTTGGCGCCTCAAGAGAACAAGGAGGTTAAAAAGCAGGTCCAGGAGCTATTGGACAAAGGACTGGTCAGGGAAAGTTTGAGTCTGTGTGTCGTTCCAACGATACTCAGCCCAAAGAAAGATGGAGGCTGGAGAATGTGTACAGATTCCAGAGCCATTAACAAGATCACCATCAGGTATAGGTTCCCATTGCCGAGAATGGACGATCTAATGGATTGCCTGAGTGGGGCAAATTATTTTTCAAAGGTCGATTTGAAAAGCGGATATCATCAGATTCGCATGAGGGAAGGTGATGAGTGGAAGACAGCCTTCAAAACCAACGAAGGGTTGTACGAATGGCTAGCCATGCTGTTTGGTTTGACGAATGCACCAAGTACATTCATGAGGCTGATGAATGAAGTGCTGAAAGAATTCATTGGTAAGTTTGTCATTGTTTATTTAGATGACATATTGATTTTCAACAAATCAAGAGAAGAACATCTAAAGCATTTAGCTGCAGTAATGAGGAAGCTACAGTAAGAGAATTTATTGATTAACATGAAGAAATCTTTGTTCATGAAGACAGAGCTCGTTTACTTGGGATTCGTCATTTCGGCGAATGAATTGAAAATGGATCCAAGTAAGGTGGAAGTGATCAAACAGTGGCCATCACCCAGAAACGTTTTTAAGGTGAGGAGTTTCCATGGTTTGGCTAGTTTCTACTGAAAGTTCATTAGGAATTTCAGTGGAATCAGCGCAACGATGATGGATACAGTAAAGAAGCGGCATAAGTCTTTTCATTGGACAGCAGAGGCTGAAAAGAGCTTCAACCTGTTGAAGCGAAAGATCACAGAGCAACCAGTGTTGGTGTTGCCAGATTTCATGAAGACATTTCAGGTGAAATGTGATGCGAGCGGATATGCCATAGGAGCGGTCCTAAGTCAAGAGGACAGACCAGTTGCATATTTCAGCGAGAAATTGGATGAAGCGAAACTGAAATACTCCACATATGATAAATAATTTTATGCTATCATACATGCCTTGAAGAAGTGGAGGCATTACTTGATCCCAAAGGAATTTGTTCTGTATAGTGATAATCATGCATTACAGTTTGTGACTCAGCAGGAGAAGCTGAATCAGAAACATGCTAAATGGGTAGAGTATATGCAGAATTTTACATTTGTAATTAAACACATTTCAGGGACTGCTAACAAAGTGGCTGATGCTTTGAGCAGGAAATGTTTGCTGCTGCAGGAGTTCCGAGTCAAAACGTTGGGTTTTGAAAATTTGAAGGACATGTATGCAGGTGATGCAGATTTTGCAGAGGCATACGAGGTAGCTAAGAATCCAGTTCTCATAGACAGAAGCCCGTGGATGGATTACATGATTCAGAATGGATTGTTGTTCAGAGGTAACCAGTTATGCATTCCAAATTGCTCCATGAGGGAGAATTTGCTAAAAGAGAAGCACATCGGAGGGCTGGCAGGACATTTTGGCCACGACAAGACATTCTCAAAGTTGAGCGAAGCATACTTTTGGCCGAAGATGTGAACAGATGTCAGGAAGTTTGTTGACAGGTGCAGAATTTGTCATCATTCAAAGGGCCGAAAGCAGAATGCAGGTCTTTACCAATCATTACCCATACCTAAGAGGTCGTGGGATGAGATCAGCATGGATTTCGTGTTAGGATTACCAAGGACGCAAAGAGGACATGATTCCATCTTTGTGGTGGTTGACAGGTTTTCAAAGATGGCACATTTTATTCCGTGTCAGAAGACCAGCGATGCGACACACATCGCGAATTTATTTTTCAAGGAAGTTGTTAGACTCCATGGACTACCGAAAAGCATTGTATCGGACAGGGATACAAAATTTATTGGACATTTTTAGAGGACACTCTGGAAGAAGATGGGGACTAACTTAATGTTCAGTTCAGCCTATCATCCTCAGACAGATGGGCAGACAGAAGTGGTCAAAAGAAGTTTAGGAGACTTGCTGAGGAGCTTAGTGATGGAGCACCACAGCAGCTGGGAAAATGTGTTTCCACAGGCAGAGTTCGCTTACAATGATTCAGTGAACAGAAGCACAAGTAAAAGTACATTTGAGATTGTATACGGCAGGCAGCTGAGAGGAGTATCTGAACTCAGGGGTCAGAGCAGACTACTACTAGCAGCGCAAGCGCTGAAGAATTCGCAGAGGCAATGAAGGAACTTCACGGTAAGGTGAAGCAGCGACTGGTTGATTCAAACCAGGAATACAAACGCAGAGCGGATCAGCATCGGAGACAACTTCAATTTGAGGTTGGTGATCTAAAACTGTCACATCTGAGGAAGGAAAGATTCCCAAGGGGAACATACAACAAGCTGAAAATGAAGAAAATTGGGCCATGCAGAGTCCTGAAGAAATTGGGAGAGAACGCATATGAGATTGAATTGCCGGATGAGATCGAAATATCTCCGACATTCAAAGTTTCAAACTTATATCCCTATAAGGATGAGGAAGCAGGAGCTAGAAGTGATGAACAGCCAGAGATTCAGTGGCAGAAGCAGATGCTGATTGCAGATAGGCCACAGATGGAGTGTATACTTGACAAAAGAGTTAGCAAAAGGACCAGGCGAAAGAAATACTTCGAGTATCTGGTCAAATGGAAGAACCATCCAGTGGAAGATGCCAGCTGGGAGACCGAAGCAGAGATTCAAAAGCATGGACAGACCGTGCAGGAGCTCATGGACAGGAGCCCATGAAATTTTTTAAGCCGAGGAGTATGATGCAGGAGCATCACAAGTACCCAAAACGAGCGTGGAGCCAACGCATGTGTTTTTAAACACATGACATATTTCTTTGAAAACTTTTTGAAGTTGAAGCGCCAAACTTTTAATGAATCCTTTATGAAGGAGCTCCTTTTGTATATTGTATCAGATCTCGAGCCTTACGCTCTTGTCTGAGTTAGATAAGAGGCATTTAATAGATTTAATGCAGGAAGATAGATGTTTAAGTCTAGATTAGACAGTTTAGAGTTCGAAGAGGGAAAACGGATATAGACACCCTCATTGTATCATAATTCAGATTATTCAGAAGCATTCAGAGAGAGAAGAGCAGACAAAGAACTGTGTGAAGAACACCCATGTACAGATTTGAATTAATAGAAGAGAGTCTTTGATTCAAACTCATGTCTGGTGTGGTTTCTCTGTGTATGTGGTTTATGTGCTCATGAATGTTTGTTTTCTGGTTATGCATTTGTTTTGCATATGCTGTGCATGTGATTTCATGTTTCAACTGAAGTCTGGAAGGGAGAGAGAATGAGTTTCAATTGCTTCTCTATCTGAGCCAGGAGATTCCTGCAAGGTGTGCAGTTGAATTCATCCGCATAGAGTGTGTTGATGAAGGCTCAGTAGTTGAACTTTTATTCTCGTTCACCCAGAAGTTGTTTGGGTTATTGAAGCCGTGCAAGGGAAGGCACAGGCCGAAGAAGAAGTCTCAGTCGTGAATCTGAGCAAGGGGATTGAAGGCTGCTACTGTAGGAAGTGCACAAAGTCTGAAGGATTCAACACTTGAGAAGTTGTTGAACGTCGAGCGCAAGGAGTGCGCGCAAATGCCTCTGAAAGAATCAGAGTAAGAAAGCTCAAGAGGTATAGCACCTTCTTGGTACAGCTGAAAGAGAGCCAGGAGGTTCAGGTCGAGGAAGATTCGGGCAGAGGTTGCAAGCGCAAGTATTGGAAAGGAGGTTCTAGAAGGAACTTTAGTCTTCTGAAGAAATCCGTGAGAAAAGGGAAGCGACGGTCAGGATTCACATCGGAGAGTAGCGAAATCCCGTCAGTCGTCAGATCTGGGAAAGTTGCGCTCAGGTTAAGCCTTAGCGTGCAGGAAAGGAGCCCGGGAGTCATCGGGACTCAGCTCATCGGAGAATTGGGGTTTATGGAGACGAAAGTTTTATGCACACTGAAATCGCGACTGGCGAATTCCCGAAAGGGTCTCAAACATTGATTTCAATAAGGACACGTGTCGCAAGATCCCGGGGGGTCGGTATTCGGCATTTCGGAGTTCTCGGTGACGAGAGACTCACGACTAGAGAAGTAGCGATATCCCGAAACGCGATAACCACGTGGTCACCGTGTCAAGTGGAGGACAGGTGTCGGAAGGCCAAGCCTTGCCGTGAGTAGAAGACAGGTGGCGTCGGGAATCGGGGATCGAAAATCTCGCGAGCATGAGTTCCACGCATTTCTATTCTACGAAGTCTGAATTTTCGATAAAGGGAAAGGGACGTGGTCAGGTGGGCCAACAGGTTGCATGTAAGAAAGATTAGTGGAGGGAGCTAAGACGCGCAAGATTCCATCGGAGATCGGGAGTCGGGGTTTTGTGGGTGCGTGACTCATGACCTTGTAAAGGCCGATTTCCCGATAACATAGCAGGGAGATCAATAAGAGCATCCTGTGGGTGCGGAGAAGTCCCGATAAGGGATTTGAAGGGCAGTTCATCTCTTCGGGCCTGGGAAAAAGAAGGTCCTGGTGACAGCGGACAGTGCCGGGTGGGTGCGTCTGCGTCATTCTACCAGGTCCCATGTGGCTTTCTTCTCTAATGCCTTCATTTCATCCTTCATTGCTTCTTTCCATTTATCAATGTTAGAACCCTTCACAGCTTACTGATAGCATGAAGGTTCATCATCATTAGTACTTAAAGAAACTGACGAAACAAAATCATCATACCTTCTTGGAGGATTTCTGACCTGCGTAGATCTCCTTAGGGAAGTTTGTGGCTCATCCACATTCTGTTGATTGTTATCATCAACCATGTCTTTCTCTGCAGGAAACTCTTCATGAACATCTTCGAAAACTTGTTCATGTTCACTTTTATCTATATTTGAACTGGTTTCAAACTGAATCTGTTGATACTTAGGTACTTCTTCCTGTTTCATTTGAACATCTACATCTGATTTGATGAGAGATGATTCATCAAATATTACATCTCTGTTAATGGTGATCTTGTGGGCAGTAGGATCCCACAACATGTACCCTTTAATACCATCACCATATCCAACAAAGATAAGTGTTTTTTATTTTGGCTCTAATTTAGAACGTTGATGTTTCGGAATTAGAGCATAGGCTTCACAACCAAAAAATTTAAGATTAGAATAATTACAAGGGTCACCTTTCCATACCTCTTCAGGAATCTTGCACTCTATTGTTGTTGATGGTGATCGATTCACAAGATAACAAGTTGTATTTACTACTTCTGTCCATAGTTCATGTTGCAAATTGACGTTACTAAGCATACTCCTTGCTCTCTTTAGAAGAGTCTTGTTGATGCGTTCAACAACTCCATTTTGTTGAGGAGTATAGGCAGTGGTTTTATGCCTATCAATCCCAAACTCTTTGCAATAGTTTTCAAATTCCATTGACGTAAATTCACCACCATTATCAATTCTTAAACATTTAATGGATCTACCCGTGCTCTTTTCCACTAAATCTCTAAACTACTTGAAAACCGTAAATACATTAGCCTTACTTTTCAACATATAGACCCAAACCTTTCTAGAGAAATCATCTATAAAAGTTACAAAATATGATGATCCTCCATATGAAATAGTAGGGGATGGTCCCCAAACCTCAGAATGGATATAATCAAGGATTCCTTCATCGGTGTGTCTTCTGGTTTTAAACCTCTGCCTATTCTATTTTCCATAAATACAGTGCTTGCAGAAATCTAACTTTAAAGACATTAGACTAGGAAGCAATTTGCGACCAGATAATACCTTCAATCCTTGTTCGCTCATATGGCCCAACCATTGATGCCATAGTCGAACATAATCATTGTCTTTCTTAGATAGTGATGTCGCATGTTCTGAATCAGTTATTCCTTCTAACAAAAACAGGTTACCAACCATCTTTGCTTTCATAACCAGTAGGATTCCTTTGTAGACCTTCATAACTTCACCTTTAACAATACTC
>JASDQU010714049.1:0-10324 GCA_032191745.1 Picea mariana | reverse complement strand
AGATTAGGTTCTTCCTAAGCTCAGGTACATGCCTTACATCAGTTAATATTTTAGCAGTTCCATCAAACATCTTAATTCGAATGCTACCAATTCCCACAACTTTACATGAAATATCATTTCCCATGTAAACTATTCCATCATCTATAGACTGATAAGTAATAAACCAGTGTCTATGAAGACACATGTGGTTTGAAGCACCAGAATCAAATAACCATTGTTGATCATGATGTGAACCAATACTAATTGATAAAACTTCACTAGTCATACCTAAACCTATTGTTGAACCTGTTTCGGTTGCATTTGCTTCCTTCGTCTCTTTTGGAGGGTCTTCTTTGGAGGCTTGTTGTCACTTCCAACAATTCTTCTTCAAGTGTCCAGATTTGCCACAAAACCAGCACTTAAGCTTGCTCTTTCTTCCCTTTGACTTTGACCGAGAGAAAACCCTCTGATCGTGTCCTCTTTCTTTGGGTTTACCTCTGACCATCATCGCCTCAGATGTAGAGGTTTCTAGATTGGATTTCTTCCTTGTTTCCTCAGACAGTAAAGCTCCAACAATATCATCAAACTCAATACTTTATGTTAAACTGAAACTAATAGAGGTAACAAAGTGATCCCATGACGCGGACAAAGAACACAATAATGTAATTGCCTTATCTTTAGATTCAAATTTCACTCCCATGCTAGTCAACTGGACTTAGAGAGTATTAAAAGTATTTAAATGATCAGCTATCTTCGTACCTTCTTTCATGCGCAAACTGTACAATTTTCTTTTTAGGAAGATTATGTTCATCAAGGATTTCTTCATGTACAGGCTTTCCAGCTTTGACCACAAACAAGCTGTTGTCTTCTCTGTAACAATGTTGAACAATACATCATCGACCAAACACAGGCGTATGGCACTCAGTGCTCTCACATCCATCTCATCTCAGTCATCATCTGTTATGGTTGCGGGTTGCTTTTCTTTTCCCAAAAGCGTCTTCACCATGCCTTGTTGCACGAGCAGATCATGCATCTTAACCTTCCAGATCTCGAAATTGTTCTTGCCATTGAACTTCTCAATTTCGAACTTAGCACTCTGCATCTTTTCCCTTAGTCGAGGAAACATTCCAAAAAAGACCATTGCTTATAATAACCAATGGCCCTTTGAAAAAAATGTGTGGAGGAATGATCTAACTCAAGGTTGAACAATAATTTTAAAAAGGCTTAATCCCAAACACCTTTTAATAAAATATAAAAGAGTTTAATCCAAAAAATCTTTTAATAATATATAAAATACGCTATCTCAAAAATATTTTATAAAGCATCCACCCTTTTAAGTATCCACCTTCACACTTTAAAGAATTAATTCCTCCACCTTTTTATGCATACTGTATAATATTAATACCTTTACCTTTTTTAATTGCATCCTCCATCCGTACGTTATACCATAAACGTTTTCAAACAACAAAGACCATACCTTAAATTTTTCAAAGACAAAACCCCATGCGAATGTTTTCTTATCCGTGGAGTTTTAGGAAGTCGTCGCATGTCTCGATACCACTGGAGTGCGACTATATTGAAGGGTCGCCACACTGTACCTTATATCTTTACCGCGGCGATTTGAGGTTGTATACGCACCTGTCAATGCAGTTGGACTGTGGTGATCCGACGAGTTTCAAAGCGGGCTAAGTTTGACTAGTAATACGTCGCACCCTTCAAGAGGAGGGACCTGCGGTGATGTGGGAATCAACGCACCTCACGCTACTAATGCTACTCCTTCGAATTTTGATGCTCTCGACGTCCTCTCTTCCAACCACCCCTGATACTACTTGTTGTAATTGCAAATGCGGAAAAACACAATCACACAAATCATAAACACAAAGATTTTATGTGGTTCACCCAAACGTTGGGCTACGTCCACCAAGCAGAGGTATCAGTTGTCTTATTATTCAAATCAAGGAGATTACAACAACTCACTCTTTCTCATCTCTCACTCATCCTCTACGGGCATCCATCAATTTATAACAATGCACATTAGAAATTGATTATTGAATGCGCTCATAACTAAACTCTAACTTGGTCTTATTGGTTACAACCAACGCTGGATTATAGGATCTGAAATCCTAATCCTGAGAATTTGTTGTCACCATTTAACAACAGACATGTGCCTGCTTACCCTGTTTCGTGGTCAGAAACTCGACACATGCACTGAGAATTCTCGTAAAGATGAACTTGGTCCATTTCATAGTTTCTCCCTGCATTTGTTTGAACAAATCAAGGACTTCATGATAATCCCCACATTAGGTATATGCTGAGATCATGGCATTCCATGAGACACAATCTCTTTCAGTCATTTTGTCAAATAACTCGCATGCGTACTTCAAATGGCCACACTTAGCATACATGGCGATCGGGAAATTCCATATGAAGATGGATTGCCCAAATCCAGTTTTTGTCAGATGGGTATAAGCTCGTTTTCCCTTTTCAAGATCCTTGGCATCTATGCATCCCTGCAAAAGACTAGAGAAAGTATTTTGGTATGGTTTCCACTCAAACTCCATTTGGTTAAACAATTGCAAAGCTTTATCAGCTTCACCATTGCCAGTATAACCCACGAGCAAGAAGTGACATTCCTTTGAGGAATTTCCAAGAAGCGTTATAGGGCCTCATAGAGAAACTCATTTTCTACAAGTCCTGCAATCATCATGGTCCAAGGAGATACACCCCATTGAGCGATTTCATCAAACATTTTTCACCTTTACTAACAATTTTGCCTCTACGCTCTATCTCTAACCCATCTAGGTCCATTGTTGAAACCTTCACAATAATACCACTTTGTAGTGTACCCGACCACCTCGGTGCCTGCTAGGATGATGGGGTACTAGGAAATTTCCCAATTTCCCTTTGAAATTATCCATAAATTATCAACTCTGTACCAATAACATATTATCCCCTATCACATGGTTTAATTAAACATGCAGATTTATGCAGAACACGTTAACAATTCAAGAATGCATATATATACACAGTGTAAGTTATTCTATAAGCATATAACAAATTAACACACAATTACATAGTATAAAAATAAATACATGTGGCACTTATATTTTATGAAAGGACCGACTAGTTGCAGACCTATGACGTTCCACCCAGCCATAGATCCCATTGCTCATAAACTCTCAGCACTACCCCAAGTTGGGGCTATGAATCCACTAGGGAAAAGGATTCCTAAGCCAACCATGGTCCACAATCAATACCAACATGGTATAGGCCAAGGTACCAAACCTCAGCAACACTCCAACCTATAGTCTCTCATTCCCCATCAACCTGCACAACCCAAGGTAGTGTGCCCCCTTCTCCGCACCGCAGCCCCTCGGGTCGCACCCATACCCTTCCAAGTCTCCAACATAGGCCAACCAGGAATTCTCGGAGCATTGCAACTCTGTAATGAATCAAATGCTTACAAATATCATAAAATAAAAGAAGTACACACCATGTACATAATGTGAGCGTGGAGCACAACTCCAAGATAGATAAGTTACACAATAATTCTTTAAAGAATAAGGGAACCCCTCCAAATAACCAAATACCATTCATACTTCACAATTCACCTCCACAATAATGAATACATTATCTCTTATATATAGATATTCACACTTGCACATGAGGCCCCTTTATCACTAAGTCAACCCTATTACATATATATTTACACATTACATTACATTTAGGCCCATGTATGCCCCCCATTGGGGTCATATCATATACATTTAGCCACATATATGCTCCCCTTGGGTCATAACATAGTAACCTCCTTCAAAAAGATTTGTCCTCAAAGCTTTGCAATTAAATGATTTGCATGTGATGAAACCAAGTAATACGATTTTCTTATGTTCCTGCTTTCTTCATTCCATTGTTGATAATCTATCCATCCAAAATCAATTATTTTCGGTCTTAATCCTTGGTGTCTAGTTGTTGCATATTTTTTTTCCCTTTGATTTCATGTATTTTTGTTGTAGCTTCTCCAATTTGTAGTGGTTGTTGGGCTCTAATAATAGCTTGTTGAAGAGTAGTTTGGTGATGCCTTGTTCCATGAATATTGACAAGTATTTCATCTTCTTCCTTCATAATGTTGATATCGTCCTTCTTTTCTTCCTTGAAATGTTTCTTGGTAATGAGAGTGTCGATATGGTTTCACATTTGATGGTCTTCCTTCACTTTGCACATGCATTTCATCTATCTTCTTTTCAGAGACAATGGCATCCTCGATCATATTTGGTTGGTCTTTGATTACTCTAACCTTGGAGATAGTACCATCATATTTGGCATGTGCATCCTCTAGATGGAGTTCAACTTCTTCAAGTATCTTCTGGTGACCTTCTTGAATTTTGTCTTCTTTCTCTTTTTTAGGCTGCAATGTCACCCTGTTTATCAAATTTTGACGTCCTTCTTCAATTCTAGATTGCATTTCTGATTTTACCTCATCAGTATTTAGGGATTCTTCAACCTTCTTACAAAATTTCTTTTTCAAGTCTTTTGGTGGATTCTTCATCCAAGATCCTTTCTTTTTCTTAATTTTGACAATGCTTCATTTCTTCTTTTAATCTCTTGACCTCATCCAATAGTTTTTTATTATGGTTTCGTAGTCTACATATCTCTTCATCTTTGTTTTTCAAATCTTCCCTTGACTCATCATTTTCCCACTTTGATTTACTATTATTTTCTTGCTTTAAGTTCTTAACCTCCTTAAGGAGTGATTCATTAAGGGATTGTATATTGGAAAACTCATCATTTTTCTTCATAATACATTTTCTTAGCTCTTCATCATCCTTTTGCAATTTGGAGACATTTTATTTTTATTCCTTTAATTCCACTTGAATTTTATGCAACTCCTCCATTTTTTTATTTGATCCATTTATTTGAGAATAATTCTTCAAATACTTCCCGCGTGGTGCTTCTTCTAGTACCTTCGTCAAAGTTATACCACCACTTTCCAGGTTCACCATACAAACAAATACCTTCCCCAAAAGGAGTCTTGCAAAGTTTCTTAATCATTCTCAACCATTCCCCGGGATTGATTTCGTCATTGTCTTCATCTCCACTAAAGTTAGGTATTGTCATTGATTCTTAATTGATGTCTAACCCAAACCTCAACTTCCAACCTAAATATATTAAGGATAAAGATCTAAAATATTTGTAATCCTTGTTCCAATATGATCTTCTATATCTTCTCTTTTCAATGGCTTTTGAATCGGCTCAATCGGACATTCCAATCAAAAGTTATGATAGTTTTAAGTGAACATTCCTTTGAAACCTTGATTTGGAGTCTGTCCTCCTAGCCAACCTTCCTTCTGATGTATCTCTGCAATTTCGACCCTTTTGAGTTTGAAATTTCGACCTGTAGTCCTATGAAATGTCTTCTTTTCAATGCCACATGTGTGACCAAAATTGGATGTGCCAAATGGAAGCTATGGTAACTTCCCCACACTTTGCGAATTTTTTGCCCTTTCAGAAGAACGAATTTGTACAACATGTCCCACACAAAATGATTGATATAAATTCTGAAAATTGTACCAGAAATACTACAAGCTGTCCATAGTCCAATGCAAGTGGTCTCACTCAATTTGGATCCTCTCTGAAGAAAATATGACTGTTTTATCTAGAACACATGTTTGAGACTAGTTACAAGACTAGTCAAAAACCCTATCTTGCATAGAGTGTATCTCCCAAAGTACAATGACCCGGAAGCTGAAATTTGTACCATAGGTACTATGATAAGTCTTCTAAATATCCTACATGTTTCGCCTTCTGAAGTGGATCCGAGAAAAAGTTATAGAAAAAATTCCAAAATAATTGTATTGAGAAAGAAAAACCCTAGGATTGGTGCTCTGATACCAAATGTAATGATCCAAATGCTCAAAATATCATAAAATAACAAGAGTACACACCATATATAGAATGTAATCATGGAGAACAACTCCAAGATAGATAATTTACACAATAAATCCTTAAAGAATAGGGGAACCCCCTCCAAATAACCAAATACCATTCATACTTCACAATTCACATCCTCGATAATGAATACATGATCTATTATATACAGTTATTCACACTTGCACATGAGGCCCCTTTATCACTAGGTCGACCCTATTACATATATATTTACACATTACATGTTCATTTAGGCTCATATATGCCCCCCCTTTGGATCATATCTTATACATTTAGCCACATATATGCTCCCCTTGGGTCATAACAATTAGATCTAGGAGTTCTAGTTGTCCTCAAAGGTTTCTAGGTACCCTCCAAGCCTCATACCAGGGAACCTATCCCCACGCTTCTCCCTCTAGGGCTCTAGCCTTCCCCGAGGCAACCCAAGGAGAAGTGTACACACACCCGGGTCCACCCAAGATCCATGAGTAAACTTCATAGTCTAGGTCACCATGTTTCCCCAAAGCCACTTCTCTATCCAACCTCCTAAGAAGGAAATGAATAGAATGGAGAATTAAACCAAATTCCCCCATTTTAAATATGCATGTTTCTTTTTTATATTATATTGTTATATAATATAATAATATAAAGTCTTAGGGAATTATTATACTATATTTTCTTAGCCTCCTTGGCTTAACCTCCCTTTACCCATCCCTTAGCCCCATTTCCCACTCGTGGAGTCTTAGCCCTCCATACTCTTTCGTTCCTTCATCTGCAGTCGTGGTGTTATTTTAATAATTAGTGCATATGTACACTTTATAGTACATGCCCTCTAGCCTTTGATCATATTTACAGGTACTCCGGCCTGAACATACCAGCTCACTAGCCTAAGTATCATATATTGGCGCTCTGACCCAATCATACTGGCTCACCCACCTAAGTATCATATGTTCAGTATATTTACCATTCGGAGACCAAGCCATGGTATTACAGAACCCTTTAAAAGTTTTCAACTCTGCTTCTCCAATTCGAGAAAGCTTCTCATGTCCCCAAATTAGAGGAATCTTAAACAACGAAATTTCCATGAATCTAGGAAAATAGGGAAAATTCAAACTCCAATACCCATGAATAAAGCAAGACATGGAAAAAAATGACCTCCAATGCCCTAGATCGAAGAATCAATGGTGAATTCCAATCTCTATTGTAGGGAATCGATGGAGTGTGGTAAATATGGGACTACCTGCTGAAAAGATGAGGGTTAAATGGATAGGTTTAGGTTTTTTGATTATATATATTTGACTATTAAAATATTTGAGTGTGTTTATTTGACTAAGAAAAACTTGTCTAAATATTTGTTGAGCACATTATTCATCAAACACGTGAATGTGGTTGGTGCATTTGTAAGCTTAAATGGCACCTCTACAAACTCATAGTGCTCGTAACTTGTTCTAAAGGGTGTCTTGTGGATGTCCTCATCCTTAATCCTAACGTGGGGATATCGAGACTTTAAATCAATCTCCTCTGAGTTGATCAAGGCGATCATTAATCCAAGGCAAAGGACATTTTTTTCTTGATGGACATCTTGTTCAACTACCTGTAGTTAATCCACAGTCTCAAGGTACCATCCTTCTTCTTTACAAACAAGGTTGGTGCTCCCCATGGAGATACACTCGACATGATGTAATATTTATCCAATATTTCCTTCAACTGCACCTTCAGCTCCACTAATTCTAGTGTGCTCATCCTGTAAAGCACTTTTGATGTTGGTACTATTCCAGGTATAAGATCTATTGAAAAATCAAGATCTCTCCTTGGAGGTAATCCATGCATCTTTTCTAGAAACACATCATTAAACTCCCACAACATAGGGTGATATTCAACGTTCATCTCATTTCCTCCTGTTGAGTTAAGCACTTGTATAGCATACAAGGAACACCCTTTTTGACTAAACTTCTTAAGTTGCAATGTAGATATTTGTCTTACTGAAACTAGCTTCTGAATTCCTTGCAAAATTCTTACATTTCCTTATTCATCTTTGCATTCCAAAGTTTTCTCATAACAATTCATCTTTTCCTTGTGGTAAGCTAACCAATCCATACCCAACAACACATCATACAATCCTAGGGGTAGGATATTCAAGGTTTCTTGCGTACTCAACCCACTTATCTCAAATGGATGGGATTCTATAGCCTCAACCACTTTTCTCTTAGTTCACATGGATAATTGAATTAACCATACTCTTGCATGTTTCCTATATAAGGAACATGCTTCAAAAACTTGTGGTGAGATATAGCTAAGATGAGATCCAAGGTCAATTAAAATAGAAGCAGGTTCTTAGCAATTATACCTTCCATCTCCACTACAGAATCTTGGTGGTATGCTTGTCGATTCTCCACAATTGCATGTATCCTTGGCACACTTATGACCACATCATTGAATTTGGTTTCTTCCTTCACATGATACACCTTCTTGCTATCATGATGTAAATGAGGACAATGCCTCAATAGGTGAGGTTCTCCACATCCCCAACATTGAAAAGATCCTTTCTTAGGCTCCTCTGCTCTTTCTCTTGCTTGCTTTGTTGGTTTATTTCCACTTTGAGATAGGAAATTATGTTGGTGTGCACTTCTGCTTGGTTGACCAAACTGTACACCCTTCCTTGAGTTCTTGTATGGAAGTGACGTGAATCCTTTTTTATGGAATCCACTCTTATCCTTCCTTTTCCAATCCTTAGAAGTCTCTTGCTTATGCTTAAGTTGATTGTAACAATACTTGGCCTTCCGAATGGTGTCCTCTAATGTCTTTGGCTTGTCAAACTCAATTATGTCCTAGTAGGACTATGGTAATCCACTGAGAAAATGATGCATTCTTGCTTTTTCATCCTTGAGGTAAGAAATATACCTCAGTAGCTCCATGAATATTTTGGCGAAGGCATACATGGTAAGTTGACTCAACTTATGCTCATGTAATTCCTTAGTTTTATCATCATAATACTTTTTCTGATAGGTATTCCTTTTAGAAGTATTTCTTAAACTGCTTCCAATTCAACTTGATTTCCTTCAATCCTTTGATTTACTTGAGGTCTTCCCACCAAATGGAATCTCCTCCATTCAAATTAAAAAGGGAAATCCTTGTCATGGTGTTCTCGAAGTAATTGTGTACCCAAAAATACTTCTTTAGACCAAAAAACCATGCATCGACCTCTTCTCCTTTCTTAATTTCTCCATCAAAGGTAGGAAACTTAACCTTCTTGAATTATTCAATTAAGAAACTCTGAGAATGCCTTCTCTTCTTTTTCTTGGGAACACTTGACTCTGTGCCATTGCTGGACAACTCTACCGAAATAATCTTCTTGCTAGATGACTCCATGGAAATGCTTCCACTAGATCTACCCTTCTTGGCATCCCAATTATTCTTCTTGGAAGAACTCTTTCCCACATCGTTGTGAGCCAATCTGTGCTTCTAGGCATCTAAAGGGGTTTTCAACTTTTCTAACTGTTTTAACTATGCATTACTAGGGCCTTGCTACAGATGCTTCTAGATTCCATACATGATCTGTAGTAATATTGAATTAAATTATGCCTACTCAGCCTGAGCCCTCGTGAGCCTCTTATTATATGCCTTCAGGATTCTAATAGTGGAAATCAAATCTGGAGGGGTCTCTTTATCCCTTTGGCCATCAGATTCCTCATCCCTGAAAAGTGAGGTGTCTTCCATACTCCGTTGCACCATTCACCTATGTCTACCTTTCAATACATCTAATGTGATGAAACAACATTCATTATTAGCCATTATATCATAATTTTAAAACATGCATTCCAGACAACATTAAAATCTTTCTAAACCAATTTTAAGCGACCTCGATGACTCATTCAAGCCTAGAGTTTGAACTCTGCTCTGATACCACTATGTAACACACCCAACCCCCTAACCCTCTCTTAGGCTGGTGGAATGTTGAAAATTCTCTTTTCATCAATTCTTCCATCTCTAAAATTTAATCTCGTAGATGGATTCTGCTCGCCAGGAGTTTTCCAACGAATGTAACCATGCTCAATTATGAGCTCGGGATCGAAAGTTACAACCTCCCTAAGTTTTTTGGATTCTAGTCGATTAACCACTTCACTACCACGTGGCGTCCACATGGATCCCTACCACTCATGTCGTCTGACCTGTCACTCACCCTTGCATCGATCAATGACTCTCATTGGTCCTTGATCTTTCGTCTCATCATCATTAATCTCTCATGGTCATCGGAGCTCCTTGATCCAACTCTCGACCACTTCTTCGACTCGACTTCCTGACAAAAAGTACCAATATTCTCATCAAAATGATCTACAACCATCGTTGAATCTGGGTTTCTCTGTGTCATCGACCCCCCTCTCTCTCAACTCCATTGTTTGAGACTTCTAATGACCTT
>JASDQU010714048.1:4287-27128 GCA_032191745.1 Picea mariana | reverse complement strand
AATCGATATGGACTAGGATATGTACAAGATGCTGACAACCTTTTTCATTTTCCTAATTATAGCGAACCTGTTTTCTTTGTGAGTGGAGGTTTTTTTAATGATGATAAGACGACAGAGCTTGCGGATATTGGTAAGGAACAGGTACAGGATATAGCTGATGATGATGTTGTTAATCCGTCGGATAAAGAACCCATACAGTGCAAACACTGTCACCGGTTTGTCCATGATAAGTCAAACTGTTTTGATCTTCACCCATGCAAATTTTGTGGGAAGACAAATCATCCCTCAGTAAGGCGTCAAAAGCGCAAGCGGAAACAAATTCATTTTGAATGGTTAGGGAATTAGCGTTGGCATTTGGAATCCAATTTATTGGAGCAGTCTTATCACCGTATTTATACACAAGTACAATTGTACTTGATTGGAGATATTTCTACAGTTGATGGACATGAATGTTTTTCAAGATTTATTGATTTAGGGTATGATCAGGGCCCAGTTGATATAGTCTTCTAAGTTGAAGATCAAGTCTTCAGACTCCGCCGGAAGACAATTTGATGTGTTGGATCTCTTCTTGGCCATACTTGCGAATGACGGTCAAGGGAATTGGAACCACTTGTCCCTGACAGGGGGGAAATCTAGTTGAGTTAGGTTCCAAGTTTGATTTTGAGTCAGGTTCCAAGTTTGATTTAGAGCCTGTGAACAGATGATCAAGTATGCAACCTAGTTCTTGGTATGTAGTCTTGTTCCTGAACATATTGTTGTTGATATGGTTTGTGGTCAGCTTAAAACCACCAATTGAGCAGAAGACATGAAGTTCTGCTTGTTACATTTTCATATTTGAGCCTTGAGCTATTGTTAGTTTATGGTCCACTTAAAACCATGCCATTTAGTAGAAGAAATCAGCTTCTGCTAGACATTCGGTTTTTGGTCATCTCGAAACCACCAGATTGGTTTGTGGTCATCCTGAAACCACCAGATGAGTTTGTGGCCAACCTTAAACCACCAATTTAGTAGAAGACATCAACTTCTGCTACTTTTTTTCAGATTTCAGAGAGCATCTTCAGCCAGCCCTCTGAATATTCGCTTGACACATGTGATTGTCAAGTAGTGGTAGTTTTTCAGGCAAGAACTAACTTATGATTAAGGGGGGATGCTAAAACACTAATCATAAGTTAGTTGGTTAGTTGAGTTAACCTAATTGTTATACAGTTACATGACAGTTATGGTCTTTTGTATTATATATGTACATCTATGTACATGATTATTTACAGAACCATTGATGAATAGAGTATGCCTTTTCTGCCATTGTTTAGTTATCTCTGTTCATCATGGTTTCTTGATTGCTTCTATTATTTCCATTATATTTCTGCTCTTTTCTTCATTATGAATCTAACAGTACATTGAGTGCTACCTAGTGGAAGAAATGAAAGAGAGTATATTCTAACTTTTAACTTATTGTTATGTTATTGAATCTTCTCTAGGATTATGCCACTACTAAACACTCTTGTTGTGAGCATGGAGACTTTGTATTGTAACACTCTTGTTGAGAGCATGGAGACTTTGTATTGTAACCTCTTAGTTGTTGAATTACATTAAGTGTGCTTTAGAGTGTGGGGTTTTTATCATAATTTTTTTTTCTCCATGATATCATGAAGTAAATGGAATGTTGTTCATTTCACGTGTTTGCAATTGTTAAGTTTGTTTTTAGTTTCTTCAGATTCTTCTCTCAAATATTAGTTGAGGAAGTATATTTCACAGGCCTACTTCCTTTCATTTGGCATTAGAGTCTTATCACCTATATTCCAAGGTGTTAGGGAAATGGTTTTTTCATCTAATTTTTGTTTGAGTGGGCTCTTTAGCAGAAGGAAACATTGTTGTAGGGAAATGATGAGCACATCCATATTAGAAATGGAGAAGTTTAATATAACTAACTTACATCTATATTGAAGATCTTCTTATAGATCAATATTTATGGGTTGCAATATCTGGACCCACACCGATCGGTATGATAGATGAAGAGTGGGTAATGTTGGAGAGAAAGGAAAGAAGCCTTAGTAGGCTCTCTTTGGTTGATTTTCTATTATTGAATGTTTTTGAAATAAAATATACAACATCTATCTAGAAGAAGTTAAGGGATTTGTATCAAGCTAAATCTAAAGTTATTAAACTTCTATGGAAAAAGTTGTTTTCCTTGAGAACGAGTGATGGTAATTATGTATTTGAGCTTCTGAATTCATTTAATACTATTATGACTCAGTTGATCTCAATTAGAGTGAATATGGATGAAGAGAACCATTGTGTATGACCCTTTTGAGCTCCTTTCTAGATTCATGGGACAACCTAGTAATGACTAGTGGAATCACCGCGAAGGCATTGGTGCTTGATGAGGTTGTCATTTCTTCACCCTTAGAGGAGGTGAGGTGGAAAGCTTCTAAATCCACTAATAAGGCCTTGGTTGTTTGTGGAATAATGAAGGAGAAAGGAAAGAAGAGAGGAAAGGGTAGATCCAAAACCCATGGGAGACATAAATTTCTTGGAAAGTCAAAGAAAAAATGTGGAAACTATGTCAAGGCTAACCATTTCAAAGAGACTATAGGGAAGAGAAGAAGAATAAGAAGAAGCAAAAGAATCATTCTAAAATCTTCTCAAGAAAATGGTGGAAATGTCATTCTTGTAGCTTTGGCAATCTAATTTTTTTTTGTTGTTTTTTAAGTGCCCTATCCTATGAAATTGGTGTAATTGGAATCCATGTAAATATATTTATTGATTGTCTCTCAACCTATACAACCTATATTTTCCAATACATTAGCAATCATATTAGATAAGTAGGAATTATATATTCCAAAACTCTCCCTTACTTCTCAATACATTAACAAGCATATTAGATAAGTAGATATTATATATTCCAACACTCTCCCTTAGTGACTACTTATCTAAATATCTATGTGGTCATATCTTCATCATTGTGAAGGCTTCAATCTTTTGAACTTTCTTGTGATTCCTCTTGTACCTGAATCTGATTATTGGCGTCCATATAAAAAGAAATCCATCTACCGTAATGCATGGGTCATCATCAGTTGTAACCTCCAGTTCTCTAGAATCATTTTCAACTACATAGTTCATTAATGTTAAACTCTCCCTTAAACATAGCTCCTTACATCACATTATGAGATAAATCCCCCCCTTAATGGAAGATTCAATTTCTCTACTCAACAACATCCTCATAGTATATATCTAAAAGATTTCTCACAATAAAGAAGTTTATTTATTTTTGTTGTATTTGACAATTAAAATGTTTCATGAGAAGCAATTTGGTCATCACATTTTAACTCTGAATTTTTTTTATATATAAAACATACAAGAATGACTTTATGAACAATCTCACAATGCAACATATATCATCTAAATCCAACAAATAAGAAAAAAGAATGTAGTAATTTCAAACAGGAAATCACATGGATAAGAAAATGTCATAAACAACTTTACAATCCAACATATATAAAACATACCAGAATGACTTTGTGAACAATCTCACAATGAAACATATATCATCTAAATCCAACAAATAAGAAAAAAATGATGTAATAATTTCAAAGAGAAAATCACATGAATAAGAAGTGTCATGAACAACTTTACAACCCACATATATGATCTAAAGTAAATGGATAGGAAGAAAAAATATAAAAATTGTATAGGAAGATTGCTATAATAATTGGATAGGAAGATTGCTTAAAAAAATATACTAAAAAGAAAAAGGAAGATTGCTACATTGTGAAAGATATTTTGATTCCAACAACGATGTAGTAACTTTATGCATCTGTGAATCGTCAAGGTTAAATCAATATATTAGTCAATGTTAAAGACAAGACGCATTAATACTAATTAAAGATATTACCGTCACAAACACATTACCGTCACCTCACCAGCTGAAAATCAGACCACGCGCACTATTAGCAGCGCCTCTTTTGCAAAATTTTGGTCATTATTACACTGTACTTTGGTCATATTATTTCAAAATACTTTACAACGTTTATTGCCGTTTTTAATATATAAATATTATATTTTATATTTTCAGATTTTTTTGGTATAGTTTTTCATAGTGCAAGATTAAAATAAATCATGATATAAAGATGTTGTTCCTAGAAGATTTAAGATTAGATTCTTTTAAAAGCAATATAATGTGAAAATTTAAAAATTAAAAGTTGACCTTATTATAAAAATAAAATAGAAAACCGAATAAAATCTGAAATCTTTTGTAAGGAAAACTTTATGAATATTAATTTAAAATTATTTTTATTAAAATAAAAATAAAATGAAGTCAATATTAATTTAAAATTATCATTATTAAAATAAAAATAAAATGAAAAATTGAATAAAATCAAATGTTTTGTAAAAAAATTTTAACTTTAGATTACATAAGTCTAATACAATTATTATATTAAAATAAAAATAAAATAAAATAGAAAATTGAATAAAATCTCATATCTTTTTAAAAAATATATAATACTACTAAAAATAAATTTTCTAAAATATTTTTTTTTTATAAATTTTACAATATTTGCAATAGCAATGATTTACATAGCTTAAAAAACAAATTATATTATATTAGATATTTTTGTAAACAAAGTTTTTTTGTTTTTTTTGTGTGTGTGTGTTTTTTTTAATCTTGAAAGAATTAGATTAGATTTCGCAATTTTTCTTTCATATTGAGAGAATTATATTATATATGTTAATAAATTAGCTTTGTTTCATGCTAAACAAGGTTAAGAAGTATATATGGTGTTGTATGTGTGTGATGGAAATTGATGGTAGCTCTTTTAAAAAAAAATCGATTGTGTTCTATTCACAATCTATCTCTAATTTCTCTCAGAACAATGAGAGATCTAACCTATTCATAGGAGAGATTCCTCTAAGACAAAATTACCATACCTTAACATCATATGCAACATTACACATACAACACACATACACAAATAACAGAATTATTTGTTGCAACATTACACAGGTACAATATCATATACCCTTCTCAACCTTGCTTGGCATGAAATAAAGCTAATCTACAAACATATCTAATGTAATTTCCTCAAGATAAAATCATGAAATAACATATATATCATACACATTGGAGGGGAAAGAGAACATAAATATATACATTAAAAGAAAATAAAGTACAACAAGATATGTTTCCTTGAGACCATTGAAGTATCTTTTAACTCCAATTTATTAGAATTTGTTTATATATCATACACATTGGAGGGGAAAGAGAACATAGATATATACATTAAAAGAAAATAAAGTACAACAAGATATGTTTCCTTGAGACCATTGAAGTATCTTTTAACTCCAATTTATTAGAATTTGTTTGTTTGTCCCTCTTAATTTTTCTCCATCAACATGAGGACACTTAAAATCTAGAATATCTCTCTATTTCACTAGTATAAGGACTCTCAAACTCTAGATCCGTGATTTGGCCTCTTCTTATAGGAATTTAGAAGAGCTTGGAGATAAGCTTTATCGATGTGAATTAGCTAGGTACAAGTCATGGATAGGCTTGATGGCATGTGAACTAAGAAATTACAAGTTATGTTGAATTTCCATGCTCAATTTTGAGCTTAAATTCCAACCTATTATGAGATTTTTTTTATCTAGTATGATCCTTTTGCTCAAGTTCCTTGTTCAATTATGAACTTTTCCCCACTTACTATGAACTTTCTTTTCAATTATGAAATATTTATTATTCTATAATTATGAAGTTGTGAATAAATAATTACTTCATTGTGAAATACTTATGATATTTTTACTCAATTATGTAATTTCAACCTTAATAACATGTAATAATACTCTTGTAAGGCCTATGGTATCAAATACAAGTATAACCATAGGACAACTATACCCTTATGAGGAAATGTGTAGTTGTTCAAGGAATCATTCTTGGACGTAGATGGATAGAAGATTCTTTTAGGACCTAACATTCATGTTTTATCCCCTGGTCATGCCTAAGGCCCTGAGACCAATAACTAGTGTTCAAAATTGCTAATGGTACATATATACCTAGTTAGAGGCAAAGGACGTCCTCGATCAGTTATTTGTGTTGGTTCAAAGTGTCATTCTTGGCCCCATAAGACTATAAGCTTCCTTTAGGACCGAACTCTTGGGTTTGTTACACTTACCATATCTAAGTTCCAGAGACTCGTACTCAATTTTCAAAAACTCTTATGCTAACTACCTCATCCAGAGACCAAGGATACCCTTGAAAGATCCTTTGTGGGGGTGAACTTGTCATTGATGTCCCGGGATGCTTAGAATCTTCCTTTAGGACCTAATACCTGGGTTTCATCTCTCAATCATTTCCAAAGATCCAAAACCCATACCCAATGCTCAAAATATCCTAATGATTCCCATATCCCCACTTGAAGGCTAGAGATCCCCTCGAGAGGTCATTTATGGTTGTTTGAGGTGTCGTTCATGACTCTTGATCCTTAGAAGTTACCTAATACCTTGAGAGGTCAAATTTGATGGTTTGAGGCCTTATCTTTGGAACTAAATGCCTAGAATATTTATACTTCAAGTAAGGCTTTGGTTTCCCCCTTCATCCATATTAAGGCCTTGAGACCCATACCTAATGATCAAAACCTTGTGATGGAACTCTACCATATTTCTCATAATCCAAGGATGTCCTTCATAGATAATGTGAGGTTCTTTGAGACATTGTTCATGGATCTAGATTCCTCAAACCTCAAATATCTCTTTAGTACCTAAGTCATGACCTTCTTCCATAGTTCATTTCCAAGGCACTAGAACAAATACCTACTACTCCAAACAACCTAGTGGCACCAACATCCGTAATCATAGGCCAATGATACCCTCATGATCTCTTGTGTGGTTGTTTGAGGAATCCTTCTTGACCCTAGATGGTTATAAGCTTCCTTTAGGGCTTAACATTCATGTTTCCTCCCTTGGCAATGTCCAATTCCCTAAGACCCATCCCTAACACTTAAAAAATCTAGTGGTATGCCTATATACTTAGTTGTAGGAAAATGATGCCATCGATAGGTCATTTGTGGTATTTCAAAGTGTCATTCTTGGCTCCAAAATCCTATAAGATTCCTTTAGAGTCTAACTCTTAGGTTTGTTCCCATTACCATATCCAATTTCCAAAGACTCATACTCAATGTTCAAAAGCTCATAATGTTGATTATCCCCATCCAGAGACAAAGGATACCTTTAAAAGGTCCTTTGTGGTGGGTCAACATGTTGCAGATGGTATTAGATACCTAGAAGCTTCCTTTGGAACATTAGGCTTAGATTTCCTCTCTCGATCATGTCCAAGGATCCAAAACCCATACTCAGTGTTCAAAATATCCTAACGATGTGCATATCCCCAAGTGAAGGCCAGAGATCCCCTCAATAGGTCACTTATGGTCATTTGAGGTGTCATTCATGACCCTTGAGCCTTATAGGCTACCTAAGAGCTCAAGAGGTCAAGTGTTGTGGTTTGAGGCATCTTAGTTGGCCCTAGATACCTAGAAGATTTGCACTTTAACTAAGGCTTGGGTTCCCCACCTCAACCATATCAAGGTCTTGAGACCCAAGCCTAATGATCAAAACCTTATGAGAGAACTAAATAAGATCGCCTTACCATTTTATTGTGAGAGGTTACAACTTTTTATCACCTTAACCATTTTTAGAATAAGTTATACAGTGCACTAGTAGAGAGTAAGATCTACAATCTAAAAAAAATAAAAATTGTTTGATTATGTTAAGATCCCGGTACCATACACTAACACAAAGCCATGTAAATTCAAGGATATAATGACTTTCATAATTTAAATAAATAAATAAAATCAGTTAGTTATAACTTTTGAAAAAATAGCTGTACACAAGAACAATGTGTTCTCTACAATTCTACAAATTTTTAAAAGGAAAGTTCAACATTTACATTTTCTAGTTTATTGGAGTAATAATAATCCAAGTAGATATATTTCTGGTTTCTGATATATATTGCCATAGATCGTGGCTTTTCATCAGCTTAAGTGATAAACCAAACCAGATTCATCTTCGTCGCTTTCCTCTCTGGTTTCTCTTCACCGTCGTGCGCTCTTAATGTGGAATGACTAGGGTTTCCGTAATTCTATATAAGTAAAATCTGTGTGAATTTGACCAAAAAGAAACTGATCAATCCGCGGGAAACATCAGTAATGCAATTCACTGGTCACTGTGTTATCTTTAAACTTGCAACTAATTTTCCCAATGACGCACCAAAATTTGGATTAGTTGAATCAATCTAACTTCCTTTGAAATAATTGAACTTTTTAAATATTTATACCACTTTTATTTTGCTGGTAGTTTTATAACAGCCGAGAACGGTGTTACACATGTAAATAACACTTAAAAACACACTAAAATTGGTAGATGACTTCAAAATTGTGCTGAGTCTACTTTTCCCTTAGATCATATCAAAATTACAAATCAGTGAGGATTTTAAATTGTGAATTTGACATTTCACCTAATGATTTTGATAACAGTATATAAATTATTTTTATAAGGGTGATTGTATATAGATTTTTACTGTTAGATATTTTGAATAAAAATTGTAGTAATTTCTTTTCTAAATTAGTGATGATAAGTGTTTATTTCAAGGTTGAAACATTTATAAACTCCTAAAACAATATATTCAAAAGATTTATTACAACAAAGTTAGTTTTTTTTGGTTATATTCGAAAATTAAAATGTTCTATGAAAAATAATTTAGTTATGAAATTCTAACTCTATAAATAAAAATTGTATATATAAAAAACATAAAAATAATTTTGTTTAAATCCAACAAATAAAAAGAAAGAATGTAGTAATTTCAAACAAGAAATCACATGGATAACAAGGGGTCATAAACAACTTCACATTCCAACATATATTATCTAATTTGTGGTTTTGATATTTTCACTGAAATGTAGTTCATAATTTTGAAAAGATTTATTGTATGTCAGTGATAATTATAATAAATATTTTGGATAAAAATTGTACTAGATTTTTATTATTATTATTTTTTCTGATTTGTTGATGATTAATGAAGTGTCCACTTTAAACTTTGAAACATTTCTAAACTCCAATACATTATATATCTAAAATATTTATCACATTAAAAAAGTTTTTTTTGTTGTTGTTGTAGTATTTGACAATTAAAATGTTCCATGACAAGTAATTTCGCTATCAAATTGTAACCCTTAAAAATATGTATATATATAAAATACAAGAATAACTTTATGAACAACCTTACAACCCAACATATATCATCCAAATCCAACAAATAAGAAAAAAAAAATAAAGTAATCTCAAACATAAAATCACATGGATAAAAATGTGTGGTAATTTAATATTATTTTTCTTTTTCAATTGATCTAATTTTATGTATGATTAAAATTTCATTATAATCTAAGTTTAATGTTTTCTTTTCATTTAAACCAATTTAAATGTTTAATAAAAATTTTAACTTCTTATAATTGGAAAAAAAATCACTAAATGTCATTAAATTAAAAAATATATTAATTTGAATTGAAAAAAATCACTACATCATTAAATTATTAATGAAATATACTAAATTTTAATAAGAGAGAAAAAGAAACATGGCTACATTATTAAAGATATTTTGATTCCAACAAACAAACTGCTAAAAAAATCAGGTGAATAGTCACAAAAAATTTGTTCTCAATTAATGAACATAATACAGTCTTCTTTGATGATAATCCAATAGGATTCTTTCTACACGACTCACTTTGCAGGTGGTAAAGGAAACAATATGAAAATAGAAATTTTGGGGCTATGGGGCCTCTTACACTTTGCTTCTAGATTATCCATAAACAAGATGATGGTAGCTGGAGATTCCAAGGTGGCCATTGAGTGGATTAATTATAAATCAAATCTGAACCTGTTATATTTAAACACCTGGAAAGAACAAATCAGGAGTCTAAAAGAGAAGTTTGATGTAATCAAATTTATGCATGTACACATGAAATTCAACACTATAAGAGATACATTTTCCAAGAAAGAGCTAGATTGTCCTAGTTTTTTTTGAGGAACTCATAAAAAGGAATATAGTAAATGCAGATAGCTATCTACTATTTTAAACCAGATATCAATGAACATCTGCTCTAGATGATTTTTTTTTTTATTTTGACAAGTCAATTACGTGATATTATGTATTAACAGATAGCTTTTAGACAAAAGAAAATATAAACTTTTTTGAATAGGTTAAAGTCTATGTTAAACTTTCAAAACTTTTGCAGTGCCTACAAGAGATTATTAGATTTTTCGAAAGATTCAGAATATAGTAAATGCAGATAGCTATCTACTATTTTAAACCAGATATCAATGAACATCTGCTCTAGATGATTTTTTTTTTATTTTGACAAGTCAATTACGTGATATTATGTATTAACAGATAGCTTTTAGACAAAAGAAAATATAAACTTTTTTGAATAGGTTAAAGTCTATGTTAAACTTTCAAAACTTTTGCAGTGCCTACAAGAGATCATTAGATTTTTCTAAAGATTCACTTGATTCTAATAGAATAATAATAAAACTACTAAAACATATAAAACATATACTAAAAAGAAAATGAAAAAAAAATATTGTTAAATTATTATTAGAGATATTCTGATTCGAACAACGATGTAGTAACTAATAGTAACGACTTAGAAGTCGAAAGACTATTGAAAGATTGTATATTTGTTTTGATATTAAAAGTACAGCACCCGGGGAAAAAAACACATTACCGTCACCAGCTGGAAATCAGACCACGCGCATTATTAGCAGCACCTTTTTTGCAAAATTTTGGTAATTATTCCACTGTACTTATGGTCAAAATATTTCAAAATACTTTACAACGGTTATAATCTTTTGTATATAAAAATATTATATTTTATATTGTCAGGTTTCTGGTATAGTTTTTTTAACGCTAATAATGAAAGATTGGAAAAATATATGATATAAAGATGAAAATTTTAAAAAATCTGAATCTTTTAAAAGTATTATTATAATTAAATTTAATAATATATATTATTAAGAAAAAATTAGCATATCATAAAGAGAATATTAATTTCAAATTAGAAGAAAAATATTTGTTTTTATTGCTATTTAAAGAATAAAATTATTATTATTAAAATAAAGTAAAATGGAAAATTGAATAAAATTTAAATTTCTTATAAAGAGAATATAAACTTTAAGCTAGGGAAGCAAAAATATTTTTTATTACTTTTTAAAGAATATAATTATTATTATTAAAATAAAAATAAAATGAAAATTTGAATAAAATGACTTTTTTTAAAAATATATATTTAATACTAAAATATATATTTAATATCAAAATAATAAAGGACAAAACATAGTTTTCTTAAATTGTTTTTCATATAAGAACAAATTCTCACGAGCTCCATAGTGAAACTGGGCATTGGTCAATTCCTAAAACGCCATGGGATGAAAGAGTGTGTCACCTTTGTGACACTAAGAAGATTGAAGATGAAAAACACTTTCTCTTAGATTGTCCAGCCTATACCCATATTATATCTCATTTTCAAAATATTGATCACACTACCAACCTTCCTAACCTCTTAACTCAACAAAAGTATGATGATCTTGGAAAGCTTCTCTTAATGTTTTTCGAGCACAAAAACAAAATTCTAAATAATCACAAGTAATCACTTACCCTCTTAAGGTCCAATAGACCAATTAGGTCTTAGTGGACGTTAATCATCATCATCAAAATGTTATAAAAAAAATAAAAATTGAAGTTGTTCATCTATATTCAAGTATATAATACTAATTTTTTCCTCATAACAAAGGTTAAATTTTATTCATCCGAAAGGAAAGAAAATTTACATTTTGTAGGTGCTAGTAGCAGAAGCATCCATGGGTATGGAAGAAAAGTTACCACAGTTAAAACAAAAAAACCTAGATTGAATCTAGTGATTGTTATGAGTCTTAAAAAAGACATGAGTTGTGCATGAAGTTGTGTCATATATTTTGACAAAAATATTGCAATTCCCTGTGAGAGTAAAAACCGAATGTTGTCGAACTCATCATAGATAGTTGTCATAAAAGTGACTTCAAAAATGTATCAGTATTATCTTTTTACACATAAATTCCAAAAAAATGTCACATAATAGCTGGCAACATCATAGAATCCTCCTTAGTTTTGACTTTGCTCCTCCTCAATAAAAGGTTGATGATAAAATTCAAAAAATTCCTGGTCTCTAGTTTCATAAATTTGCCACTGACCGACAGGAAGAAGAAGTTCAACTTTTGATAAGGGGTTTGCTTCAGAGTTGCATTCCTTGTAAATATGCTTTACACAAAAATAATCAAAAGAGTCCAGAAGTCTGAAGATTTCCTCTAAAAGAGGAAGTAAAAGCAAGTTTTGACATTTTTGAGTTTTCTAGATCCAATTTATTGCAATCATTGAATCCTCGAAGATTTGGATAGACTTGACCTCCCTTTCCTGCGAAGGCTAATAGTAACTTGAGAGCAATTAGTTCAACGTAATTGTTGGTCCCAAGACCAAGGCCCATTTTTAGTTTGAAGAAATGGTGGTTTAATAAATAAAGAAGAGCACCTTCACCAAAAACTTGACTATTGTTTTGTGAAGCTCCATCAAAAAAATCCCATATGTAAGAGGTATCAATTTGTTCATTTTGTACCACCCTAATTGTTGGTGTGTCCTTGTCTTGAGGAAAGTGAGTTACAATACTTAGTGCATTTTCACCATTTATCTCTGGGGCTGAGGCCTTGGTGTGAAAGATTGTAGGGCGTTTCTAGCTAGCCAGATTCCCCAACTAACAAGCAACGGGAGGGCATTTATTCTCTTGTTGTTTGGCGCAAGTGCTCAACCTCTCCAAGCCTGTTCCAAAGATGGCCCCTCCCAACTACATATTTTCCCCAAGGATACAACTAGATCTTTCCATATCTGACCCAAAAAAGGGCATAACAGGAATAAATGGGAAACCGACTCTTCAACCACTTTGCATAATGGACACCATTCAGGACATAAGAAATTCATTTTCATTACGTTATCCCACACATGAATATGTGAGTTTTCTGAGGACATTTAAGCTTCCATAGACCTTTCCACCACCATCTTGGATCTTGTTTCATATGGTCAATACTTAATTGGGTGTATCCAAGCTTTGGAGTATAAGAGCCTAGAGGTGCATGCTGCCAAAACAATTCATCATCTATGTCTGAGATTCTTATATGGGCTTCTTGTAGAGCATGAGTAAAGTTTCTCCATAGGCAGGAGAGGGGCCCCTCCAATCCTAGTTGGTTTGTGGATTTTCAACCTCGCTTCCAAATCATAGTCCCTATAGGATCAATAATCGGGCTTAAAAATAAGATCCCATGCTCATGATTTTTTCTTACAACTTCATCTGGGAGGATGTGGGAAATGCCACTACCTAGCCAAGGATCCTCTCTAATATGAACTTGAGTGCCTTTACCAATTTTCCATGCCAACCCTTTACCAATAACATCAAAATATTTTATTATTTCTTTCCAAATTATAGATCCATTTGAGGATTTTATCGGCTTGCAAATCCAAGTCTCCAAAGAGTATGGAAAAATGTATTTATGTTCCATCATTGTTTTCCAAAGGCTCGGGCAAGTAATGAGTCTCCAGCTAGCTTTTGCTTCTAAATCTCGAGAGAAAAAGAAAATATTTTTTAGGCCCCAACCGTCTAAAGCCTTTGGCCAACCCAATCTTTCCCACCTTACCCATGGAAGGGTTTGTTGGTCCTAGAACCAACACATATGAATTTATAGTAGAGTCATCGAGCCTTTTCCAATACTCCCTTCGGAATCCATGCTAGAGACATCCAATAAACAGGGATGGATTCTAAAACAATTTTTTTAAAGACTAACCTGCTAGCTCAAGATAGCCATTGAAAGCTCCATCCTTTCAATCCTTTTTCCAGCTTTTCTATGAACCAGTCCCAGTATGCTTTCCTCTAGCAATTGGGTTTTAGGGAAAAAACAAGATATTTTATACCATTGTCTAAGGACGAAATTCGGAATGGAAAGAAAGATTTATAAGCTGCCACCTCTACTTCCATCAAACCTGAGGTTGTAAGATTAGATTTTCCCTAGTTTATTTGGATGCCTGTAGTATTCTTAAACATTGAGAGGATTTCAAAAAGTTTCTTCGCATCCCCGAGATCCCCACTACAGAATATCAACACGTCATACATGAAGATAAGATGAGTGATATGGAGGTTTGGTGAAACTTTAATGCCATGGAAATCCCCATTCCTAGTTGTATGCTCAAGGGCTCTACTGAGACTTTCCACCACCAACAAGAACAAGAGTGGAAAGGTGGAAGCCTTGTCTTAGCCCTCTTTCAGATATGAAAAAGGGAGAAGCCTCCCCATTGATTAAAACCAAGAAATATATTGAGGAGATGTAGGCCATAATCCATTGAATAAATGGGACTTTGAAACCCAACTGAGTCAGAAGAAGCTGCAAATATGACCAATTTACTCGATCATAGGATTTTGAGAGATCGATTTTCAAGACAACCCCTTTTTCTTTTTTGATATTTAAAGAATGTGGTCCTTCCTGAGCCACTCCATTTGCCTCATGAATTTGTCGACCCTCTAGAAAACCAAATTTCTCTTTTGACATTGTTTTCGAGAGAACAATCCTTAATCTTCTTACAATAATCTTTGCCACCACCTTGTACAACACATTACATAGGGAGATCGGCCTAGAATCACCAAAGGAGTGAATGTCATCTATTTTCAGAATGAGTGTGATAAAGGTTGAGTTGATGGGGGGGTGAATGTGGCCTGAAACCCATGATTCCTCCACGAAAACTAATAGATATTACCAATAAGATCAAAGAATTCTAAGTAGAACTCTACCGTCCAACCGTTCAGACCTGGATTTTTGTCTTTTTGAAAGTCATGAAGAACCTCCTTTAATTCATCTTTCGTAACTACTACAAATAGATCTATGTTTCCCTCATCATCAACAAATCTAGGAAAATATATTGCCAGCCTCATTATATCTAAAATGTTTACTCTGTCCTCATCTTTAAACAAGTTTTGAAAATGGGTCTTCACTAGTTAGGCAAGGCCCTCGAAAGAGGAAACCTGTCTCCCCTTCTGATCTCTTAGATGCCATATTATATTAGCCGATTGTATGCCTTTCACATAGGCTTGGAAAAATTTTGTGTTTTCGTCTCCACTGGCTAGCCAAGTCGCCCTGATTTTTAACCTCCATGTGGCTTCCCTCTTAGACAATAAATTTTGATATCTGATCTCCATTACTTTTAGATTTTCTTTCGCTTCTTCTCTAAGGAAACCACCAACGATCTATAGGTGTGTGTGTTCAAGATGATATTCTATGATTTTCAAATCCTCTTCATCTTTTACCCGCTTTTCCTGAGCCCATTTAGAAACAACCTTTTTGACCTTCTTAAGATTTTCTACAAAATGAATGGCCACTGGCCTATCTTCTTGATCCCTAAAGGGAATCCAGGTCTCTTTAACAAGAGATTTAAAATCATCATCCAGGAGCCATGAGGAGTTGAATTTGAAAGGGATGCCTGGTTTTTTCAGCCCACCAACAATATCCAACCAAATAGGATAGTGATCAGATTCCCCCCCACAACCAATCCCTTGATGAAATTGAAGAGGAAACTCCAAAAGGTTTTCAGATATCAGGAATCTATCTATTCATTTTGCCACACGATCGACTCTCAATCTCGTATTCCTCCAGGTTGGGAGAATTTTGATTGGCTCAATGTCCCCAAGCTTATTATCCATTAGTTGGTGGATGAAGAAATTGGCCTGGGGATTTGGCTTGGAATTTGGTCCCCAAACCTCAGCCAACCCCAAAGAGAAATTAATTCCCCACCTATGATGCGATTATCCACTTTTAGGAGGGATCTCTTAAACAAAGATTCCCAAAAGGGAACCTGATCTGAGTATGGCCCATAAACGTTCAAGATCCTGAATACCATTCCCAACACTTCTGTAAGGATATCAGCTCTAGGGCCCAAAAATTGAGCTCCTTGAAAGTTTGAAAGATCCATCCGATCACCAAACCAACGAACCAACCTTTTGTGTCTATCCCTATAAACTTCCAATGGGGGAAAAGAGATTCCAAAAGACAGAAAACTGTTGATTCTTCTCCTAGAGATTCTTGGAGTAAGATGATACATCATCATGAAGTCATGTTGACGTCACCTGTTGTACTGTTGACTTTAGTAGTACGTCATGTTGACTTTGACTAGTTGACTTTTTTGCATGTTTGGGAAATCATTTAGAACGCGATATCTTTCACATACGACGTCCATTTGCGAAAAAAAATTATATGTTCGGAGTCAACGTGATGAGCATGTGCAACATATTCATTGCCTTCTTTGATTAAGTGATATTGATTATGTTCCCTGTAGAAGATTGCTTTGTTATCATACAAATAAGGACTACCTAAGACCATTCCACATTCATTGAGTGGCACCACATCACATGTTAACTCATCCAAAAACTTTGATGAAATTGCAAACTTTAAAGTGCATTGCTTTGTTATGTGCAATTTATGATTGTTTCTTATCTATTTAAGTGAGTAAGGTTTATGATGCATCTTAGTTTTTAATCCCAATTGTTTAACCACTTCCTTTGAAATCAAGTTAGATTGAGATCCACTATCTATCAATGTATCGATCTTAGTATGTTTCATTATCACCCTTATGTGAAACAACTTGCATCTAGAATCATATCCATCACCAATTTTACCTGTCAAACCAACTGTTGTGATCTTGGTCTCATCACCTGAATCATATCCCAAGCATGTTGGTCGTGTTGTTGCTACAACTGTTTGCCTCCATTTCCTCTCTTTGAACCACTTCGGTCTCTTCTCAGGATGCAATTACCAGCAATGGTCATCATCATGATCTTCTTTCTTGCAATTCTTGCAAGAGAGATTATCTTCCCTTCTTGTCATTGAATTTGCTTTCTTTCCATTCCCCTTTATTTTTTCCTCTTTCCTCGAAGATGATTCTCCTGATACACCAACTCTTGTTTTCCATGCTTCAATGTATGTTGCTTGGACAAAAACCTCATCAAGATTAGTAGGTCCAAACATAAATGCAGCATTACGAATATGTGCAGGTAAACCTCCTATATACTTCATAAGAGTTTATTTGGTATGTAATGCAATATTCAACATTAATGCCATCTTACGAAATTCATCTGTGTATTCTTGCACCGTTTGTCCCTTTCTCAGTTTAAGACCTTTCCATTCAATTAAAGCCTTCTCTTTATAACCCAAAGGATAAAATTTCTTTCTAAGTGCAAAAACAAAATCTTGCCATGATGGAAATACATTACCCACTTGTTGCGTGCCATTTTGCAACTTACTCTGCCACCAGATGAGTGTTGTGCCTGCAAGACGAAGTGATGCCAACTTGATTTGAGTTGCCTCATCCTTGATTTGTTGCACGTTGCAATAAAATTCCATCTCTCTGACCCAGTTATCAAGCCTCTCAGCATTAACTTCACCATCATACATGGGTAATTCAAATTTCACATCAAGCTTAAGTAAAGGCATATCATGTTTATGTTTATGGGAATGTTTACTTGTGGTGGATTTGGAACTTGTACTTGAATAAGAAGAAGTTGATAGAGAAGAAGGAGGATCCTCTCCTTCTTCACTTTTGTCTTGTTTAGAATATTCCCCTTGGAAAGGCCTCTTTTGTTCCAAGTAATCCTCATATAATACCTTTACCATCTCATACATGGCGAATAAAGTTTTTTGCAACACGATCGTGTTCTGGGACATGCCTTCTTCCGATGCCATCTCCTTAATTTGAGAAGTCCTCTTTCTTGATCCAATATCAGGATCCCCTTCTACAAGCTTGCCTTCACCATAATTCAAATTTTCCCTGGTAATCATGCAAACTCAAAAACGAACGGTCAACCTGCTCTGATACCACTTGATCTGAAATGATCTTTTAAAGACTTGGTTAAGTTTTAAAGCACGAGTTCATTAACCAATTAGGAATTGATGAAAGAAGAAGAAATTAATGTGATATCATAGTATCCATAATAAGAAATGCAAATCAGAATGTAAGCATAAAGATCAACAAACCATAACAACAAAATTGTTAATGGAGTTCGACAAGATTTCCTACGTCTCTGGGCCTTTGTCTCAATGAGTGAGGCTTTCTTATTTCTCTTCAATGCTTCAAACGTACATCAGAAAAGTTTCAAATGGGTTACAAATTGGTCTGGCTATGTTCTTCTCGACCTCAAGAATCCAACACAACTAGTGGCATTGAAAACGGTTGAGCGTAGCTCCTGAAATTGGCCCACAAAGTTCCCCTCCTCAATGTCTTCCCTACATAAAAATGGCTTTGGATGTCAAATTCCTCAACATTTCTCATGTTCTGAACCTCTCTAATGCTGCTAAGAACCCCTGGTTTATATAGATTTGAAGTGGGAATCAACCTCCCAACTTCCTCCTAAGATCTGCCTCAAATCGAGCTCCAGATATCCCAATAATGGGAAAAATCCATGAAAAACAAAAAAAAAATCATAACCTAAGGTTAAAAACCCAAAATGTGCAAATACATGGTGCAACCCTTTTTTCCTGACTCCTGGTCACATGTGCTCTGCCATGTGATCGAGGGATGGGCTGACGCGTTGGTCGTTAGCCTTGGTCTGCGCTAGGCTCTGGTTGTATGGCCATATTCCTTGTTGCTAAGGCTCCCATGCGCTCTCATATCTCGACATCCCCCTTGGTCTAGCTCCTGGTCGGTCAGGGATGGCCCTCGCCAACCGGGGCTTATCCCTTAACTCATGCCATGTCAACTTTAAATATTAAATTTGTCGTTTGGTTAACAAGACCCACTGTTCGCCCATTTGGTTAGCCCGAGGATTTAGTTTGTTTCACCCATGAAGGTCGGGGGTTCAAATCACCCAAAAGCCATAACAAATTTTTTGAACTAGCTGACATTGGCAAAATATGGGGTGCCATGTGGTGCCCTCTGATTGGGCCACATGTCACCTTGTGATTGGACTATACCACATAGTCACCATCACAGTCAATGTACAGTTAGCATGCCACATCGTCACCGTAAAAACCTAGTCAATTGCCACGTCAGATTCTATATAGCCCAGTCACCTGCCATGTCACATGTCATACAATCACATGCAGTTCCACACCATCATCCGTACTGCACAGTCACCCTGCCATGTCAGCATCAGTACAACCCAACTGTCGTCCGTACTACCACGTGTCATCCTACTATTGGGCCACGTCATGTGCGGACTGCCATGTGTCATTCATATAATGCCACATGTCATATCCATACAGGTGTCAACTCAGCCCAAAAATGCCAAATTTGAGTGACACGTATCACCCCCTGGTGATGCCATGTCATCATGATGACATCATCATCACGCCATGCCGACGTCACATGTTATATTGCTGACATCAGTAGTACGTCCTGTTGACTTTGACCAGTTGACTTTTTTGTCTATTTGGGAAATCAGTTAGAACGCGATATCTTCTGCATACAACGTCCATTTGTGAAAAAAATCATATAGTCGGATCAGCACGAAAAGCCGAACACAATGGCATTGAGTTCATCCAATTCTACAAACTTTTATTTTTAGAACTTTCTAGATCTATTTTGAATCAATAATAATTAAATATGGATTTACATTTAAAAATGCTATAATATGTTTTACATGATTTCCCCTATTTTAAATTATCATCATTTTCATGTAATCTTTTATTTAATTTCATTTTTATTATCAAAACAACAATAATCATTTTGTAATGTCAACATTTTCGATCATATATCATATCCTTTATTAAAAAAAAATAGTTGATATGAGAAAAAGACACACCTTTAAATATAAGAATGTATGTGATTAAATATATTAATTTAGTATGGTGGATAATGTTAGAATGTCTTAATAATTTATATATTTAAATTGTTAAATCTATTAATTATTAAGACATTCTAACACTATCCACCATACTATTATTCTATTATGTTCTAACATTATTTTGATTATTGTTTAGTCTTGCATCTAGGGTTCTCTACTTTCTTTGGTATTTATTCACAGGTTAGTCGTCTTGTCATATTGACTATTTGTTTGATGATAGATTTAATATGTTGATTATTTGTTTGGATGATAGATTTAATATGTTGATTATTTGTTTGGATGATATAGCTTGTGTGGGTCTAATGGTTAAGAACATGTGTTTCCTCTTAAAAGGTCACAAGTTCAAATCCAAAGGAGGGTAGGGTAATTAGAATCTAGATAGATATATTTATTGGTGTAATTGGAATCTAGATAAATATATTTATTGATTGTGTCTCAACCTATAGAACCATTTGTTGTTGGACATGTGGAATGTCTAGTGAACTTTGTTGTTTCACTAGCAATATTGAAATTTCATTTATTTGGTTGGTCTTTCATTCATTATTAGAATTTTTCATTGTTGTGATAAAAAATTTGAATAAATATTATGTTATAATTTATTATTAGTATTATTATTAGGTGAAATGTTTACTCTAAACTTTGCAACATTTCTAAATTTCAATCTATTCTATATTCAAAATATTTATCGATAAGAAGAAGTTTATTTTTTGGTTATAACTGAAGATTAAAATGTTCCATGACAAACAATTTGGCCATTAAATTTTAAGTATACATATATATAACACAAGAATAACTGTGTGAACAATTTCACAATCTAACATATATTATCTAAATTCAAGAAATAAGAAGAAAGGATGTAGTAATTTCAAACATGAAATCACATGGATAAGAGGGGGTCATCAACAATTTCAAAATCCAATATATTTCTTAAAGTTCAAAGTATTAAAAATGGATGTAATATCTCTGAAAATATGTCTCAAATCTGAAATCCAATATATATTATATAATTTGTGATTTTTGCATTTTCACTAAAATGTAGTTCACTATTTTGAAAAGAGTTATTGTATGTAGATTTTTACAAAATGTTATAATTCTAATAACTTTTTTGGATAAAAATTGTGTTAGATAATTCTAATAATTCTAAGTCAGTGTATATCCAAAAGATTTATCACAATAAAAAAGTTTATTTATTTTTGTTGTATTTGACAATTAAAATGTTCCATGACAAGCAATTTGGTCATCAAATTTTAACTCGAAACAACTTCACAATGCAATATATATCATCTAAATCCAACGAATAAGAAAAAATAATGTAGTAATTTGAAAGAAGAAATCACAGAGATAAGAAAGTGTCTTGAACAACTTCAAGATCCAATATATATTATCCAAATTAAATGGATAGGAAAAAAAGATATAATAATTTTAACAAACACTTTTACATATATTAAAATAGACAAATAATAAGAAAAAATAGGAATAAGTTAAATGTGACATAATTATATGTCATTTTTAAGTGATTTAATTTTTGAATATGATAAAAATTTCACTGTGATTCAAGTTATATAATGTTTATTTTTCTTTAAATCAATCTAAATTTTTAATAAAAAATATATATATATATATATATTTTTATAGATGAGGAAAAAACACTACATCATTAATTTGTTAAAAAAAAATTTTTTACCACATTATTAAATATATTTTGATTCTAACAAACAAATTGTTTAAAAAAAAAAAAAAAAAATATTGTTAGAGATATTCTAATAGAAAAAAACACTAAGAAAAAGAAAAAATATATTAAAAATAAAAATATATTTAGAAGAAAAAGAAAGATTGCTGCATTATTAGAAATATTCTGATTGCAGCCAACAATCTGCTTAAAAAGAAAAAGGAAGATTGCTACATTGTTAGAGATAGTTTGATTCCAACACCGATGTAGTAACTTTATGAAATGCTAAATCAATATAATAATCAATGTTAAAGTCAAGGTGAAAAGAGGGCATTAAAAGTATTGAAAGATTGTTGATTTCTTTTGATATTGAAAATCAGACCACTCATTATTAGCAACGCCTCTTTTGCAAAATTTTGGTAATTATTCCAGTGTACTTATCGTCAAATTATTTTAAAATACTTTACCAAGTTTATAATCTTTTGTATATAAAAATATTATATTTTATATTCTTAGGTTTTTGGAATAGTTTTTTTTTAATGCTAATAGTGGAAGATTAGGAAAACATATCATATAAAGATGCTATTCCTATAAGGTTTATGAAAATCGGATTTTTTTAAAAGCATTATCATGATATAATTTATAAAAATTATAGTATTAAGAAACAATTAAAAACCTAAAGTTAACATACCACAAAGACAATATTGATTTCAAATTTGAAAAGCAAAAATATTTTATTATTATTTAAGAATAAAATTATTATTAGATTAAAGTAAAATTGGAAATGGAATAAAATTATAAACTATAAGATTTTAATAAAAATATGGTATATTTAAAGAATATTATTTTATTATTAAAATAAAGGAAAAAAGAAAAATTAAATAAAACTTGATATTTTTAAAAAGTAAAAGTAAAATAAAAAATTAAAGAAAATCTATCATTTCTTTAAATATATATATGTAATATTAAAATAGTAAAAGATCAAAACATATACTTTACTATTTTATATCATAAATTATAAGGTATCAAATATTGAAATAGTAAAGGATCAAAACATATATTTTATATTTTTTATCATAAATTATTATGAGTAGATTAAAGTAAAATTGAAAATGGAATAAAATTATAAATTATAAGTTTCTAATAAAAATATGTTATATTTAAAGAATATTATTTTATTATTAAAATAAAAGAAAAAAGAAAAATTAAATATAATATTTTTAAAAAGTAAA
>JASDQU010714047.1:5037-21892 GCA_032191745.1 Picea mariana | reverse complement strand
TTAAAGGCTCCTCTCTTATTTTTCCTCAGGCTTTTTTGTCCTGAAGATGGATCCTGTTGTGGATCCAAAACGTCGATGACAAGCTATCAATAGTTTTAAGTTTGTCGGTAGAACTCACCAATGGTCGATGGTCGAATCGATGAGTTGGGATATTAGTGGGTTCAACTAGAGGGAATCTTCAATCGCTAAAATTTGATGGCCAGAGATCGATAGATTTTGGCCAAAATTTCTAAGTGTCAAGGTTTTCCGACAAAACTTATCGATGGTCGATGGTCGAGGATTGACATGATTTGACGAAACTTTCACGCATCCAGAGAGAATCACCAATGGTCGGGGATTGACAAATTCGATGAAGTTTTCAAGCATCTAGGGGGGACTACTAATCATCTATGATTGATCAATCAATCAACACATTTAGTCGAGATTTTTCATTTGTTCAAGAGAAGTAGTCGCTCATCGATGAAGGAAAAGAGGATGATGATGTATGTTGGCCCTTGACCAAGTTTCAAGGAACACTTGGTCATAATTGACCATTTCTGGACTTTGACACCCTATCAAAGATGGAGCGCCACGTGAAGCAGAGATCATGGGATCTCAGTCCACTTTTGGGCCTCTTTTAGGGTTTTGGGTTAATATAATGGGAAAGGGATGTCGACTCATGGGTTTACCCACGCTTAGGCCCACTTTTGCAATGTATAACTAGATACTTAGGCAATTTAAGAAGGGTCGATGGCTTAGGGCTAGTAGTAGATCTATGTGATCGGATGTGGGTTGTAATTGCTCTGTGGATGATTCTAAGACGCTTGAAGAGATAAGTGCTAGTTGTCATAAGAGGTTGTAGAAGGCTTTGTGTCGAAGTACACAGAAGAAGGATCTAGCGAGTTGCGCAGATCTTCTATCCTATGCGAAGTAAGGGTTTTGAGTGGGTTTGTGTTGTAACCGATTGAAGAAACTAATAAAGAAGAAGAGTTGGTGGATGTATCCCCAGGGTGGGGGTGAACCACATAAATATGTGTGTGATGCTTTGTGCTTCGGTTTGATGTGTTTATTTCTTCTTATGTCGAGTGCCTTGATATATTTAGATACATCTGATAATTCTTTGTGCTTCTTAGATGTATTTCAATAGTGGGATCTGACATGTATGAGAATGCTTAGTGTTGAACTACTAGATATGATATGATTTTCTATAGTTAAATGTTGAAACAATGTACATATGAGTATTCACCGCGAAGCTCTGTGTTGTCTGTGAAGTATAATAAGGGTTAAATATTGATGAATCATCTATGTTAAGTTCCCTGTAAGAATAGGATCACAGATCTTTGTCCCATCTAAGGTTGCAAACACCTGAGTCTCGCAACCATCCCTGCCTCTACCTCAGGTGAGACTTCATCTGCTTTGCAGGTGTTGCCGAAAGGGTCGGTAGTTAGGGCTTTGTTGGTACACTCTTGAGCATTAAACCTTGTGTTTTCCCCTATGCTAACAAATGGTTATGTTGCCAGGACCCGAAACTGTGATTACTGGGAACTGAGGAATAAGAAACTTTTTGCAAAAGGAAGATCTGTCACCCTAGTGCACATCTTTTTACTCGACCTGTGAAAGCTTTGTGCTAGGAGTAAGGTCAGATCTGAGGAAAGGAAGATCAAATGTAAAGAAAAGAAGTGAGATATGAACTCTTTGTGCCCTAAGAAAAGTAAAAGTGGGAATTTCTGAAAGAAAGAGGTCAGATCTACAAAAAATAGGTAAGATATGTAGGCCCTGTGCTCTAATAAAGGTAAGGATAGTTAAAATTTCTTAGATCTGAAAGCTTTGTACTCTGTAGAAGTAAGATAAGTGAAATTTTTGTTTCTAGAGCATGGATCTAGGTATGTCTGATAGATTTGGTCCTAGCTTAAAACCTAGGACATTAATAAAAGAAATAAATTTTGATATGAGTAGATCTGATAAGCATAATGATAGATATGTTATACCTATGCATAGAAAGAATGTTTGGACTAACAAATGGATGCAGGACCCTAGAAGGAATTTTTTGCAGGCTAAATACCATGATTTTGGTGCGCAGTACAGAAGAAGTTGGGGATCATTTAAGAGAAAGGGAGATTGACCCTATGTTATGGTTGCACAAAACCAAGCAATCTAGTTAAGGATTGCCCAAGTGGAAAACCTAGTTGTCTCTGTTGCAAAGATTTGGACCATGAAGTATTGGATTTCCCTAGAATGATTGCTAAGCTTGAAATAATGAATCTACATGAAGAAAACCCTAAGACAACCCCAAAAATAGCAGAACCCCGGAAAGAATCAGAGAAAGTATTAATACAGATGAGAGAAACCCTGAAAGAACATAAAGATGTCCGCCTACCAAAGATCTTCAAAGAAAAGGAACAAATTGAAGTAAGAATAGGGGACTTCGACATTGACTGTATTCTTGATAAAGAAACACAAGTGAACATTATTCCAGAAAGAACCTGGAAAGTTATAGGGAATCTTGCCATGATTCCTTCATTGGGAGGAATAGGACTATTCATAGGAAAACTAGTGATGTTATGTGGAAAACTCGCTTAGATACCTATGAGAGTCAATGGAACTTTGTCAGAAGAAGATTTTGAGATTATCAAATTTATTGAGGACGGCACCCCGTTCACTATGTTACTTGGAAAACCTTGGATTGAGAGAGATCAAGCCAGAAAAAAGGAAGAAGAAAAGGTATTACAACAGCAGAGACAAGAGATAAAAGATTTCATGACCAGAAGGATCGCACAGTTGATTGAGGAATAGGAGAATAAATCAAAGTTATTTGACACTAAAAGCTCAGATGTCAAAGAATTAGGGGACTCACAGAAGATTGGAGTATTTGTACCAGATACAAACGAAGTAGTTCTCCTGAGCCTTGGGAAAGAACCTCAGCAGCACGAAGTGACTATGCCCAAGGAAAATAAGAACCAAATCGAGAAACGAACTACCGAGATGAAGCTCATGGGGAAGAAGGCTAGAAAGCTAAGTAGAAAGAGAGCTCATAGTGACAGGTTACAGAGGGTTCCAAAGGGAACCCCTCCGAAAGAAACTTTTCACAATTCGAGCTTCTTCGAGATAAAAGAACAACGACATGGGTCACTTCACTGTGGCAAAGAAATATAGTCGTTGTAGGCCGATATACCTATTCGAATGTCACCTCGAACAGATCAAAAAGCATTGATGGCTCATCACCAAACAGTTATACCACACCATAACGGATAGAACCAGAGTTAAGGAAGCCCCATACCCGCTGCAAACAATCCATTACGGAGTTACTTACTTAATCCATTGCGCCATGCATGGAAGACACTTTTGCTAATCATGCAATTGAATCCACAGACTACCTAAATTGTGAACTGTGATTACTCCACCCTTAGTCTCTACCTTACTACAGTATCTACGTTACCTTGAGAACCTGAGATATTGATCCTGAGCGTATATGTCCGACGAATTTAGCGCAGCTGAAGAATCTATAAGAGAGGTACTCACTAGCCTCAGAGCCGAAAGAGTCATGTCGGAGTGGGGATTGTCTATAGGTTTACAGGCATCGTCGATGAGAGGAGTGCAAGCCTCCCCGTTGACTTCTCAAGAAGGAACATCCCGAGCCGGTGCAGAAAGAAGAACCAAACATAAGGACGATATGGCCAACACGAAGTTGGTCCCATCCATCCTACCTACTTACATACCACCTCTGAGTGGTGCGATCAATAGAGATAGTGTGCCTAGAGACTTTGAGTACACTCTAGTCATGGCATACCTACCAAAAGGAGTACGCGTAGTCCGCGCAGATCACGACAAGATCGTAGCCTTGAATTTTAGTGACTTCAACCTGGGGGATTGTAAAGTTTACATCACACTTGCCCCGTATAAGTACTTAACCAGAACCAAGGGAAAGAATTCGAAGATCGTCCCTCAGCAATGGACGATGAACCTCGCACAGTCTACTCTGCTCAACGTTATGAAGATACGACACTTCGACAGACACCAGGAGGTGAATTCTTGTGTGAAGTTGTTGCTAGCAAGTTACCATGGAGGATACTTATGGTTGAACCGTCACATAACAATTGATCCAGCATTGATCAATCGGATCACCGGGCTTAGCATGCAAGGCCCTGATCCCCATGATTACTATCCTGGAAAGACTGTGGATCATGCTCTTTCCCAGAAGATCAAAGAAGCCTATGGAGATGTTGAGAAAGGCACGCGAGGCTACAAGGTAGCTTCTATTGAAAGTAGCACAGTGCGCCTCTCCTGTCAACTGATTGCAGGGAAGTTGGTACGTAAGAATTGACCCACGCAAGTATCTGGCTTTGTATTTGATCTCATAGGAAAGTGCGTAGAGGGACTACACATGAACTGGGTGAAGTACCTGGTGAATCAACTAGAGATTGATTACAGAGAATCCAGGGATCGGGGGCATGAATTTCATTTTAGCTGGCTCTTGATACTTATAGTTTTCGTAGCATGGGAGCTATCATAAGGTGCAACCTTCCTCGACATTAACCCCTTTGAACCATTGGCTGCAAAGTTTAGTACCCTATGGTACTCGAATGACATGAACAAGTAGTGGCAATCTGATGTTGTATTTCACACCTACTACATCCAGTTGAAGCTCACCATCCAGTCCAAGCCTCGCATGACCTAGAATACTTTACATAGGTTTTGACCTCTGATAAAGTATAGTGCAGACCTCCATTTTATATATTTGGCAGCACATGCTTATGAGAACAAGGAACAACTTTAGTATTATTACAAGATGACAAAAGAAGACCTAGAGGAAATCACCAAGGAATGGTCAGCAGACCTTCTTATTACAGCAGACCCTGCAGAAGTGTCCGACATTGATAGCTGAGAAGTTGCGCAGAATACACCTGGACCCAATAAGACAAATAAAACAAAGCAGACAAAGAAGGATGAGGATATCCAGGATGTAGATAGCAGATCTATAAGAACCGCATCTGTTACACTAGAGAAAGGAGTTAATGGAGAAGACTTAGAGGAAGTCGAACAAAGGCCAGGCAACGGAGTAGAAATCATAAAGAAAAGGAAGGGTTCACCTCTAGAACCTTCCTCCTGAAAGAAATCAAAAGCACCCGTGACTAAGCTGAAGACCACACTCACTCCAGATGACTTCAATTTTCTCATCGCAGCTATGAACGAAGCCATAGAAGAGATAATAGAAAAATGGGAAGCTAAGCAAGAGACAATGTACAATAGAATCGAGATTGAACTCCAAGGAGTAAAACAAGCTCTCCAATCTAGCCACGCAGTCTCCTCTACGCCCCTGCCAGAAGGAACAAAAGAAGAAGGAAATGAACCAGTTCAACTCTGCAAGATTGCTAACACGGTCGAAATATGCCTTCGAAAAGCATAGGAAGAAACCACATAGGCCACCCAGGCCTTAAAGAAAGAACAGGAGGAATTTCTTGAGCAATGTCGAGCTATGCAACAAGAGAAGGACACTCTCCAAGAAAAATTTGAAGAAAACAGAGAAAATATTCAAAAAGAGAAAGAGAAGTTGCTCACGAAGCAGATTGGGATTGAAGAAGTCATCAACGGAGCATTTATCTCTGTGACTGGCTTAGAGCAGAAGGTAGAGGACCCCATCGAACGCCAAGTGATGACTTTTGTTGAAGTTATTCAGGAACTTCAACAAAGAGTCATGGACTTAGAGCTTCATACCATACCACAGACACCACAAGAAGTGTGCGAACAACAAGAAATAACTGCCCAGAGCACCGTAGAAAGGATTAAAGCACTCTCCAAGGAATGCAAACAGTTAAGTAGCAGAAGTGCGCAGATCTACGAGAACCTAACCGAGAACCCAGAATTGCATCAATTGGAGTCACAGCTCCAAGAGGTGAAGTATGACACTGAAAAGATACAGGTGCAGCTGAAGGCCCTATCACCTGTAGAGAGAATGAAAAGGTTTCTAGAGCAACACACAGCCTAATAGCAGATTCACACGCTTCAAAGTAAAGTAATGGAAGTCTCTCAACGACTGCAACCAGTGCAAGAAAAGGCATGCCAACTGTTCACTGAAGTTGAAAACGAAGGAGTAGAACTTGAACAGCTTGTGAATACAGCATAACAATGCCTAGAAGGGCTAGTGAACGAGGCACTCATCCAGGAGTTCATCGAGCAAGAGGCAGTAGCAATGCAGCAGGTCAAAGCAGTTCGAGCCAAGCTCGAGGAATTCAAAGTAGAATTGGTCAGACCTGAGTGACTCAAGACGAGTCACAGGTGAGTGTTGGGGGCCTGTTGGCCCTTGACCAAGTTTCGAGGAACACTTTGTCATAATTGACCGTTTCTGGACTTCGACACCCTATAAAATATGGAGTGCCAGGTGAAGCAGAGATCACGGGATCTTGGTCCACTTTTGGGCCTCTTTTAGGGTTTTGGGTTAATATAATGGGAAAGGGATGTCAGCCCATGGGTTTACCCATGCTTAAGCCCACTTTTGTAATGTATTAATAGATGCTTAGGCAATGTAAGAAAGGTCAATGGCTTAGTGCTAGTAGTAGATCTATGTGATCGGATGTGGGTTGTAATTGCTTCGTGCATGATTGTAAGAGGCTTGTAGAGCTAAGTTCTAGTTGTCGTAAGAGGTTGTAGAAGGCTTTGTGTTGAAGTACACGAAAGAAGGATCTAGCGAGCTGTACAGATCTTTTGTCATGTGCGAAGTAAGGGTTTTGAGTGGGTTTGTGTTGTAACTGATTGAAGACACTAATAAAGAAGAATATTTGGTGGACGTATCCCCAGGGTGGGCGTGAACCACGTAAATCTATGTGTGATGCTTTGTGCTTCAGCTTGATGTGTTTATTTCTTCTTTTGTCGAGTGCCTTGATATATTTAGATAGATATATTAATGCTTTGTGCTTCCTAGATATATGTCAATAGTGGGATCTGACCTGTATGAGAATGCTTAGTGTTGAGCTACTAGATATGATATGATTTTCTATAGTTAAATGTTGAAACAATGTACATATGAGTATTCATGGCGAAGCTTTATGCCGTTTGTGAAGTATAATAAGGGTTAAATACTGATGAATGATCTATGCTAAGTGCCCTGTAAGGATAGGATCACAGATCTATGTCCCAGCTAAGGTTGCAAACACATGAGTCTTGCAACCACCCCTACCTCTACCTTGGGTGAGACTTCATCTTCTTTGCAGGTGTTGTCGAAAGGGCTGGTAGTTAGGGCTTTGTTGGTACGCTCTTGAGCGTTGAAGCTTGGGTCTACCCCTGTGCCAACAATGTCATCATCCATATTTCATGCCACATAAACATCCATGTGTCATTCCACATCATCCAAGTTGACACCTAAGGATGATGTTTCATGCGACTTCAACATCCACATGTCACTCCACGTCAACCAACATAAGTGGTTAATGGTCGATAGTCGGGTCAACTGATTTGAGGAAGTGTTTTCGACAGTCATCGAGGATCATCAATCGTCGATGGGATGATGGTTGAGAGTTGGAACAATTAGTGAGGGATTTTCATTCACCAACAAATATCATCCTGACAATCGGATTGGTCGATTTAGAGTTGTGTGCAAAATCAGTTGTCGGGGAGTTGGGTCAATGACTGACGGTCGGGTCAGTGGTTTGGGGAAAAATTTTTGCATGCCCAAAGGAGAACGTTGATCACCAATGGTCGATGTAGCGCAAATCAACAAATCATATTCCATGTGATTTGAGATCAATGGTTCAGATTTAAAGACTTGTTATAGTAGTAAAACAGTCAATTTTTTAAGAAACTTTCGGGCTTTTTAGGTCATGAACTTGCGAGCCGATTTTGAGGCCCTAAACGACATTTTTAGGTAGTCAAAACCCACATAAATAAGGTGTAACAAGGTACACTCTATCTTTGCAACTCAAATAAAATAACTGGGAGAGAGTTATCCAATGAGATAAACAATTTTCAAAATGGATCTCGTACAAAGAAGTTACAGCCAAAACAATCAGGGAAACATTTTGGCACCAAAGTTGCTTCTGGTGGGCATAAATCCATGCTCAAAAGTTTGTTTGGGGCATAGGAGAAATTGATGGAAATATTATGAGCCATAGAAGCCAGTGGTGAAATCATATTTTGGTTATGTGTACCTAAAAATGTGTTGGGAATGAAAGAAGACACATGTAGCATACAAGGATAAATTGGGTAAAACAATCAAAACTTCTCTGGACCATAACTTTCAGCCCAGAGCTCGAATTTGAGCAAACAAATAGTCGTTGGAAATTTCATGAGGAGTAGAAGACATATGTCAACCCATAATTTTAAATTGGACATTATATTTTCTTAGAAAGGGATAAAATATATTGTTGTAGAAATAATTGAGTGGAAATTACAGTATGTGGATATTGTAACTTTTCGCTCAGAACTTAGATTGATGCATTAGAACAGTCATTGGAAAGATTTATCGAAGAGGAATGCATTTAAGGAATCATACTTGGGAGTAGTGCATTAATATTATTCATTTTTAAACTGAAGAATGACCTGTAATCTAATTAACAAATATTTTGCAATATGCTTAATTCTAACAACAATTGTTGCATGGACATTCTTGTAGAATTAGAAATACAGAAGAGAAAAATTTAGTTATTAAATGAGAACTAGAGATATGGAGGATGCTCAAGGGTATTAAAACCATGAAGAATAATTTATAGGTCTATATTTCAGCATGGTTAATGTTAAGACTGCGTCTAATGGAAGAAGAGACAGACATGAGCCTGTAACTATGAGAATCCTACAAAAAGAAGTGAAAAGATATAGTGTCGATAATGAGATGATCATGAAGGCTCAAGAAGAGATACTTAAAAGATTGAACATGTTGCAGAAGCAAGTCAACAAAGATTCAAGAACAAGGAAAGAATAGAGTGTCAAGCAAGTGTAAGTGTCTAGGTCTCATGATAGGAGGGATGATCATGGAAGATATAGACGATCAAGGAGTATTAACAGGCATTAGCATCATCATTCCCTAGGACAATCGACTAGAAAAACATATGCATGTTCAAGGTCGGCAAGTAGCCCAAGTATATCTCCTATCAGACACCAGAGAAGGAGACATGCGTCAAATATCTTGCAAGGGGAATTGAGGAAAATTAAGCCACCATAATTTTATGGAAAAAATAAGAAAGGTGAAGATGCAGAAGCATGGTTGTTGGGATTCATGAAATATTTCCAATTGCATAACTACTCATCAAATGCAAAAGCCCAAATTGCAGCCTACCACCTTCAAGGGAAGGCATCTATGTGGTGGGATCGACTGAAGAAGGTTAAGCACCTTGATGAGAAGAGAATTTCTTGGAATCTGTTCAAGAAACACTTTTAGCAACAATACTTGTCAGAACAATATTACAACAAGAAGATGCAAGAGTTATTTGAACTCAAACTTGGGAACATGACCATGGATGAATATGAGAGAAAGTTATTGGAAATTTTTAGGTATGTGAGCTTCATCAAAGATGAGAAGGTAAAACTTCAGAGGTTCTTGAGTGGAATGCCATCCTTTTATAAGGATAAAATTTAGTTTGATGAGCCCAATATTTTAGAAGAAGCCATAATAAAGGACAACTATTTGTATGAGCAGAATAGAGGAAAGCTAACTTTCCAAAGGGCTTGGGATGACAAGAGGAAAGGAAAGATGGATCAAAGGAAGAAAGGATTCAAGCCACCTTTCATCATAAATAGATCTCGATCATATCAACAAGGGAAGCTATCTCAAGGTGATAAAACAATGATAGAGTCCTTGGGAAAGAGGCCAAGGAAACAACCCATAAAGTGTTGGGGATGTGAAGGAGATCACATGTATAAATATTGTCGTCATGAAGGAGACAAAATGATGATTTTACATAGCATCAAGAAGGAGGAGACAATAGAGGACGTGGGAAAAATCATGCCAAGGATATATGTGATGCAGGATCATCGCTCCAAGCCAGCTATGCGCCATCCAGCCAGCACATCAAAGCGCACATTCAATGGAAGGAGAGAGATGTAGCCCTCTCGTTTATCAAATTTTGAAACATTGTATTAAATGATTGTAAGGCCGAAGAGCCAAAGCCATGCATGTGCGCAAGATTTAGATAAAGGTTTCCTTAAATGGTTGTAAGGTTGAGATCTAGATCTGATTCGGACTAGATAGCCATTCAATGAAATTGAATGTAATTTAATGAGAGTTGGTGAGATGGAGGGAAGAGCTCGAGGAGCCCCTCTTGGTAAAAATATCTTCTTGGAATCTAGATTTAGTTCGGGAAGAGTAGAACAGAGAATAGGTGAGAGAAGAGAAGAAGTCGTGACTCTGTTGCAGTCCGATCTCACATTGTAAAGAGGCATTTCATATTAATACAATCAGAGCAGTTTTTTCTGCATGTTATTCTGTGTATGTTGATGAATGTCTTTATGTGTTTATGATATGTTGTAGATGGATGTTAGATGTGCATTTTCATGGATAGATAGATTTTTCTATCTGTGGGTTTACTAATTTCACGTGTGGTTCTTTGTGGCTTCATGCAAGAGGTTGCATGACATAACACTGCGGGTTCTATAAGCCAGTGCATAGAATGCACTTCTGAATTCTATGGAATTTAGACAAAGACGTGCCAGGAGGGCGCACCAGAGGAAGTCATTGACTCAAGGAGGAGGCCTCAAGGTTGTTGAACACCTTGAAGGAAGAACTGTGCAAAGGAGGGCACAGGGAAGACAAAATTTCTGAGAATTTTGTGAGACTCTGCCAAGAAGGCATTGAGTGGATGCACAGGGTGCATAGAAGAAACTCTATTTCGAGTTCAGTGAGAAGACAGAGTCACTGAAGATTCTGTAGAAGCTCTGCCAGGAGGGCATGGAGAGAGTGCAAGGAGTATACCAAGAAGAACTCTCTTTCAAGTTCTGAGATAAGGGAAGTTTCATAGGGAAGACACTCACAGGGTTACTGAACACCCTGTAGGCTCAGTAAGGAGTGCTTGAACATGAGGCTTCCAAGAGGGCACCAATCTCCATTTGAAGGAGAAGGCAAGGGTCGAATCCCTTAGAATTTCCAGTAGGAAAAGCTTAGGATAGATAGCACAGTTGTGTGCAGGGACCTTGCAAGGAGTGCAGAGGTCAAGAAACCTTTTGAGGTTTCAGAGTGAACAAAGCTCAGGAGGGCATAGTTTTCAGTAACGCAGGTGAGACTAAAGGTCATGGACTTGTGGGATAAAGAACAAAGGTTTCAGCCTTTGAAGTGTTCGAAATCTTCCAAGGCTCAGAGAGAGCGCGTGCTTAGGAAGGAGAAACAGTAGTCGTTGGATCGGTACTAAGAGGAGAAGATCTGGACTGTTGAATCTACATCTAGGCAGTAGGAGGAGAGCACACAAGGAGGATAGATCTGAACCGTTAGATCTAGCACCAATACCTGGAAACTGTTGGATCGAGGACATGTGCACAAGGTTTAATCCCTGGGAAACCACACATAAGAGTAGAATGGACAGTCGAAATTCTTCGTGGAGAACTCATGAAATCATGAGGACCATAGGATTGACCATCGATCTCAGATAAATCTGGACCGTCGGTCCATTTCACGAATTCGGGTATCACGAGCTAGGAGGTGGAGTTCTTTGTGCTACAAACCCTTGAATTGTGAAATTGTGATTCGACCTAAACCGTCGATCAAGGAGGAAGGAGAGTTGTCAGATTTGGCGCCTCGCTACATCGTGTATCGGGGTTTTGGAGGGTGAAGGAGTTTCAACTTGATTGCTAAAGTCGTGAAGTGTCGAGCGTCGAGGACTTGTGCGAACAAGTGTCACGTCCGTTAGGTGGGGACCACGTGGTTGACAGGTGGCACAAACATAGAGCACACATAAAAGACGGAAGTAGGTGATAGGTGGTGTACATGCGTCACCTTGGAAGGGGTCAACCCATCGCTGACTTATCATGCTTCGGGGTTTCGCAAAGGAGGAGCACAAGGGCTCAACACTCCAACTCGCAAAGTTGTGAGTTGCAAGGGGTGCTAGAGTTAGGCCCTAGACGGCAGTTGCTTGTAGAGGCACTAGTGAGGAGGGAGCCATACCCATATCGCATCTCGGGTATCGGAGGTTTGGAGAAAGAGGAGTCGAGGGTCATTTACTCACGAACTCACGAGTTGTGAAAGGCGCTTGCGCTAAGGCCCAGTTGTGGTCCCATGGAGATGTAAGGCTCGCACCTGGTGTCAAGTTGTGCAGGGCGGGTTTTCATGAAGAACCTGTGGATCGGATTCATGAGGTTCCAATAGGGATCCAAGGGAGTCGCTTTGGCTCGAGGAGAATTTAGAACAATCCTGTGTGGATCTTGGCCCGAGGGTCAGGGGTCTGCATCAAGTTGTATCAGAGCCAACAGATTTTTTGTTTGCATATCACAGACAAGAGGAGGACTATGAAGGGATACAGTCTGATACCATCACTTTGGTATCAGAGCTCGATTTTGTCTGTATATTGCAGGCAGAGGGAGCCAGAGGAAAAGGAAGACATAGTGTTGAAGCTCTATGATGATTGTTGCAAGGTGCGCAGCAGTCAATAGACAGTTAGGAGGACTGTAGGAAAGGATGGAAGCACTCACAGTTGTAGAGTGACAGCAACAAGTTTGTCAGGAGGGCAGGCAGGAATAGGAAGATGGCTACTGAAGGCCCTGGATGCGGTGGAAAGAAGAACTACCAATAGCAGAGAAAGATGAGATGCATGAAGAGATCACTGGGATAAGGGCGAGAATGGAAGAGCTTTCACTGCGGATGCAGTAGGATGTAAATCCGCATTGGGTATATGAATGGCCCATAAAGAGAAGGGTAAAGTGGCCAGTTCAGTATTTATTGGCCCGAAGGCAACAGAGACTGCTGAAGAAATGGCTGAGGTGTATTAGAAGCCTCGATGACAAAGGAGGAGTTGTTCACACTTGTGAATCAGAGACTGGGAGAAATCTTAGTGACGTTGAGAATGAGATGAGATCGCTAGAAGATCTCATAGACTGCCAAGTGGGAAACAGAAAATTCCCAATCTGCCAAGTGGATAGGGAGAAGGAGATGAGACTATTTGAAAGTCTCGGGAGCTCAGAAGTGAGTTCATGTCAGCAAGGAGTGTTGATGGAGATGGGATCGATTGATCTCATAGACTGCCAGGTGGGCAGTAGAAAAATCCCATACTACCAAGTGGGCAAGGGAGAGCATATGAACTCAGAGGTGAGTTCATATCAGCAAGAGGAGCTGACAAAGAAGGAAGGTCAAAAAAGTATTCTGATGATTGGGGGAATTTGAGTATTCTTGCCAAATAGTCCAGTAGAGGCTAATACAAGAGTTGTGCATGAGAGTATAGTGCAACAAGAATCTGAGAAGGAGGCCATGGGGCCAAATGATTTTAAAGTTAACTGTGTCTGTGATGCAGGTATGAAAAAGGAATGATAGCCATCACAGACTGTCATGATGAAGGAGCAGATATCACAAGATTCCTAAGGAAAAGAAGAGGAGCACACAGATAAGATGCTCACTCCATGGGAGATGGAGTTGGAGATGCTAGAGGATTGGTTGAACAACCCAGAATCGATAGATGATTTCCATGAGCAGACAGTCATGTAGATGTTAGCAGAGGAGCATTCTGAGGAATCGCTCAGAAATTTCAGCCAGGGAGATGAAATGATGATGACTGCAGTGTCGAGGCATGCAGTAGGAGATGAAACAAAATTCCAGTCTGGGAAGCAGCTGGAGGAAGCTGGAGATGTGCTAGAAGGAGAGATGACAGTCAAGCCATCAGAAGGGGAAGCTGAGAAGAGACTCAGTGATAAGACTGCAGAACTGAATTTTGCAGTAGAGTGGCAAGCTGAGACCACAGAGGAAGAAAATAGCATGGGGGATCTAGTTGATCTACCCACTGATAAGGACGAAGAAGTGCAGCCGAGGAGACTGCATAAAGAGAGCCAGCCACTAGATCAGCTGGACAAGGTAATTAAGGAGATTAGAAGGCTAATGTCGAGGTCAACAATGGAAACTGCCAGTGAGGAGGAATTGTGCAGAGGAGAACCTACCATAGCAGCAGAGCAACAGATGCAGCAGCAGCAGTGAAGTAGTGGAGCAGATGGACAGCTCTAGAGAACTGTTTTGGATTCAGGTGGATTTCGACAGCCATGCTGGGAAGCTCATGAGTAGGAGCTCATGAATTTCTCACAGCAGAGGAGTATGATGCAGGAGCATCGCTCCAAGCCAGCTACGCAGCATCTAGCTAGCACATCAAAGCGCGCATTCAATGGAAGGAGAGAGGCACAGCCCTCTCATTTTTCAAATTTTGAAAATATGTATTAAATGATTGTAAGGCCGAAGAGCCAAAGCCATGCATGTGCACAGGATTTAGATAAAGGTTTCCTTAAATGGTTGTAAGGCTGAGATCTAGAGCTGATTCAGACTAGACATCCATTCAATGTAATTGAATGTAATTTAATGAGAGTTGGTGAGATGGAGGGAAGAGCTCAAGGAGCCCCTCTTGGTAAAAAGATCTTCTTGGAAGCTAGATTTAGTTAGGGAAGAGTAGAACAGAGAATAGATGAGGGAAGAGAAGAAGTTGTGACTATGTTGTAGTCCGAGCTCACATTGTAAAGAGGCATTTCATATTAATACAATCATAGTAGTTTTTCCTGCATGTTATTCTGTGTATGTTGATGAACGTCTTTATGTGTTTATGATATGTTGTAGATGGATGTTAGATGTGCATTTGTTGGGATAGATATATTTTTCTATCTGTGGGTTTACTGATTTTACGTCTGGTTCATTGTGGCTTCATGCAAGAGGTTGCATGACAAAACAATGCGGGTTTTGTAAGCCAGTGCATAGAGTGCACTTATGAATTCTGTGGAATTTAGACAAAGACATGCTAGGAGGGCGCACCAGAGGAAGTCATTAACTCAAGGAGGAGGCCTCAAGGTTGTTGAACACCTTGAAGGAAGAACTATGCAGAGGAGGGCATAGGGAAGACAAAATTTATGAGAATTCTGTGAGACTCTGCCAAGAGGGCATTGAGTGGATGCATAGGGTGCACAGAAGGAACTCTATTTCAAGTTCAGTGAGAAGACAAAGTCACTGAATATTTTGTAGAACCTCTGCCAGGACGGCATGGAGCGAGTGCAAGGAGTGCATCGAGAAGAACTCTCTTTCGAGTTCTGAGATAAGGGAAGTGTCACAAGGAAGACACTCACAGGTTTACTGAACACCCTGCAGGCTCAGTAAGGAGTGCTTGAACAGGAGGCTTCCAAGAGGGCACCAATCTCCATTTGAAGGAGAAGGCAAGGGTCGAATTCCTTAGAGGTTCGAGCAGGAAAAGCTCAGGATGGATAGCACAGTTGTGCAGGGACCCTGCAAGGAGTGCAGAGGTCGAGAAACCTTTTGAGGTTTCAGAGTGAACAAAGCTCAGGAGGGAAAAAATTTCAGTAACACAAGCGAGACTAAAGGTCGTGGGCTCATGAGATAAAGAACAAAGGTTTCAGCCTTTGAAGCATTTGAAATCTTCCAAGGCTCAGAGAGAGTGCATGCTCAGAAAGGAGCAACAGTAACCGTTGGATTGGTACTGAGAGGAGAAGATCTGGACTGTTAAATCTACGTCCAGGAAGCAGGAGGAGAGCGCACAAGGAGGATATATCTGAATCGTCAGATCTAGTGCCAATACCTGACAACCGTTGGATCAAGGACACGTGCATGGGGTTTAATCCCTGGGAAACCGCACATAAGAGTAGAATGGATGGTCATAATTCTCTGTGGAGAACTCTCGAAATCATGAGGACCGTAGGATTGACCATTGATCTCAGATAGATCTAGACCATCGGTCCATTACGCGAATTCGGGTATCGCGAGCTAGGAGGTAAAGTTCTTTGTGCTACAAACCCCCGAATCGCGAAATCGCGATTCAACCTGAATCGTCAATCGAGGAGGAAGGAGAGCCGTTAGATTTGGCACCTCGCTACATCATGCATCGGGGTTTCGGAGGGTGAAGGAGTTGCACCTTGATCGCTAAATTTGTGAAGTGTTGAGCGTCGAGCACTTGTGTGAACACGTGTCACGTCCGTTAGGTGGGGACCGCGTGGTTGACAGGTGGCGCAAACATAGAGCACACAGAAAAGATGGAAGTAGGCGACAGGTGGCATACACGCATCACCTTGGAAGGGGTCAACCCATCGCTGACTTATCATGCTTCAGGGTTTCGCAAAGGAGGATCACGAGGGCTCAACACTCCAACTCGTGAAGTTGCGAGTTACGAGGGGTGCTAGAGTTAGGACCTAGCCGACGGTCGCTTGTAGAGGCGCTAGTGAGGAGGGAGCCATACCCGTATCGCATCTCGGGTATCGAAGGTTTGGAGAAAGAGGAGTGAAGGGTCATCGACTCATGAACTCGCGAGTTGCGAAAGGTGCTTGCACTAAGGCCCGGTTGTGGTCGCATGGAGATGTAAGGCTGGCGCCTGGTGTTAAGTTGTGCAGGGTGGGTTTTCATAAAGGACATTTGGATCAGATTCGTGAGGTTCCAATAGGGATCCGAGGGAGCCGCTTCAGCTCGAGGAGAATTTAGAACGATCCTGTGTGGATCACGGCCAAAGGCTCGGGGGTCTGCATCAATATGCAGCCTTGGACAATAAACAAACATACTATCAATCCCATATGATTGAAGTGGAAGGTAAGATTGATAATCATCCCATATCTATTTTAATTAATTATGGAGCTAGGCATAGCTACATAGATCCAAATCTAATTGAAAGATTTAAATTGAAGAAAAGTAAGCTTGAAAATTCTTGGTTAGTTCAACTAGCTACTAGAACCAAGAGAAGAATTAATGAGTTTGCTAAAGAGTGCCCTATAAATATGAATGGAGGTA
>JASDQU010714045.1:0-20517 GCA_032191745.1 Picea mariana | reverse complement strand
ATTAGACATTGAACTATTTTATTTATGGTGAACATTAAAAAATTTAATTTATGGTCAGCATTGGAATATTTTTTTGCTACACAACTTTTCCAAAACTAGAACATTGAATTCATGTCATATGATTATGTAGTACAAAAACAAAGGACTCGCATCCATAGTAAAAATCATATTCTCCAGGTTTCTAGATTATCCCTACAATCCCAAAGTAGCCTACTTCTATTTCTATATAATACAGAATATATCTGATAGAACACATCGAGAGTTTTTACAAAAAAACAAAACACGACTATTCGAAAAATAGTACATTCTAGACCTCTTCTTTTTTCGGTATTTCTTTAGTTGTGGATGCCATTTCTATGTTCAGGTCCGACAATATCCTCAAACTCTTCTCCTCCATCATGTGAGAGCAACCTGAATCCATAACTTGAGTTGGTGATGCTGGTGTTGTCTCCCTCTTGTCCAACTACTACTGCAGAGATTCCCCATGCCTTCGCAAATAATCCACCTTATCTTGGAGTTGACCAATTAACACATGGTGTTGAGCCATTGTTTCTAAAGAAAATGTTACTATGGAGGTAATAGAATTCACCTTGATTTTCAGTCTCTGAATTGTGGTGAAGTTGTCCTCCACCTCTTCTTCTACCTATGTCAAGCTACCCATAACTTCCATTTCATTCACCATAGATGGAATTTTGAACCTAGAATCAGATTGAAGTCCACACACCACACTCATTTCCAAATTACCTGTAGGCATTCCACGTACCAGAATGCAACCCAAGAGCAATAGCTACTTGAAATGTTGAGCGGGAACGCACTCTCCTGAACCACCACTGATAATTTCCAAAATACTACCAACCCAAGTGAAAATTATGTCGACAAGGCCGACTATAATAGTGTTACGCCCATACCAACTCAATGAAGTACAAACAACACTTACCATAAATTTTCCATGCACTAGACTCAGGACTGTTACCTAGGGACAATGAAACAAGCAATGGAAAACGTAGAAGACTGCACTCCCAAGAACCGCCCTTCCTGATAATGCTATAAACCCAGTTCGGAATTGAGGTTGCGACCCGAGCTTGAAAGAGTTTATACTCATCCCAGTTCTCATAAATACATGAATCATCTGCCTTCTTATCACTACCGACACAATTGAAAATGAAATTAACATGCGAGAATACATACCAACTGTCCTCATTAATGAATTCTACCACCATAATTAGTTCTTACATCACCTAAGCATGATTGAATCATTGATGCAATCCCATTTGACTTCAAATCCATCAAACCCGAATCAAATTGGGACATAGAGCGTACTAGCTCTCTTAAATTCTCATGAGTCCAAGTACACTTCCCACCTGCAATACTCCAATTCTGCACCTGCTTCATGATCGGGGATAATGGTTGCCAAGCCTTTGCCACGAATTGAAGAGACTTGAAGTTGTCCTGTTGAAGGTTTAGGTTGATAGAGTGATAAACATTCATCAATTGCATGAGCCTGCCACACACGTTCCTCCAAATGCCCCTTACGTGGACCCCCAGGGCCCCACCAATACACCAAGCCCATTTCATTAGGGAGGGGTTACATGCCTTACCTACCCACAGACTCCCAAGCAACCTGGGGCTAAGCTGATGGCTCTTTTATCCATTTCATATGCTTCCTTCTTATTTTCTCTAAGGATGTGAAAATATTGGACCGCGATATTGGATAAAGAGAGTTGAATCCTCTCTGCAAGGCTTTTTAACTTGATCTCCTTTCGTTTGGAACCAATGACAAAATATCTTATAGTATTTTTTGAGTCTCCCATTATATTCAACTGTGTAATATGCTTCTCAAGTGTTAGTTTCACCCCTTGATACACCACACATGCTTCTGCAATATTGTTTGTAGTGACACCTAGATTCTAATAGAATTCTAACTTTTTGTTTCATCTGGGCCCGTACACCACCCCTCCCACTCACAACTACCTCCTCTAGGTTTCCTTTTGACGCCCCATAAAAATAGAGAGTATATCCTGAATAGGAAGAAAGATAATTACAAAACTCCATCACTAAAATCCGAAGCTGCCAGGATGATCTTTGTGTAATCTTAGTGGAAATTATCACTTGGATATCAAGTTTGGCCATCCAGAGTTCCCCCTCCGGATCCAAATTCTGAATATTTTCCACTCTTATTATATTGGTGTTCAAATATTCTACCATTTTCCCCATTGCATGTGCCACTATGAAGGATGGGGGAAGAAGCTTGTTTTTTAAAATGACTTTATTTCTAGCCAACCACAATTTCCAACAAACATATTTTGAAGATGCTTTCCATGTTCTCTGTAATAGACTTGACCCCTAAGTACCCTTTTTAGAGATGGGGCATAAAAATTTCTTCTTTCCTTAATCATCTCAAGTCCTTTTCTGCTCATCAATATCTATCTAACAACTGCTACCTTGCTCAAATCCGAGCTCCGGATTGGAAATTACTCCCTTCCAAAGCTCGTCAGGCGTTATTGGTCAAGGGCCATGTCGCACCCATGCGGGTTTGTCTCATTCGTACCATCCCAAATTTCCCTGAAATCCTAGAGCTCCCTAGCGCTCCTATATCTATGGTGGAAATCAATCCACTGTTAAATCCATTGATGAGACTACATCCTCGTTTAACGTACAGGTTTATGGGAATTTGGTGTTCGACGCTTAACGCCCCTTTTTCTTTCTACACGCATATCCTCCGGAGTCTAGAAACCCCGAACTCTTGAAGGACCCCAAAATCTTGTCACGTGGCTCCGGCCTTTGACCCTTTCGAGTTATCTAAGATACTACACCCCAAACCTCCGGAATTTCGAAGACCCGAACTCCCGAAGGGTCCACCCTTACATGTGATGGCATATTAAATGTAGAGGCAAGGACAGGTGGGTCCTGAGTACTCCACCCACTAATAGGCCAAGCGAATATGTGCCAGGAAGTGACACGCAGAAAGGTAGAGATGACACGTGGCCCCATCAATGGGTGACACGTGTCACGTTCTAATGGGTACATAGGGTCTGTGAAAATAAAAAATCAATGTGACACATGGCACGTAGAGCGTGGCTCCATGTCACCTCGGGGTAATGTTAGCATGCCACCTCACTTCGGACTGATAGCCTTCCAACGCCCCTTATGTCCCATGGTCGAGATGTGTCCACATAGATCCATAGATCTATGGCCTCCATTACTTTGTAACTTCAACGTTCGTGGAATATGATGTGTAACTTCCCCTTTTCTCTAGGAGTGGTCAGCTCCAGGCTGACCACGATCTAGATCCAACAGTCAGTAGGGATCCCGAAGCATCCTCGGATTGACGGTTCATGTTACTTTGTGACTTCGACATTCAGGGGGTTTCACCCGCTTAACACCCCCTTTCTCCCAGAGTGGTCAATGATAGACTAACCATGACTTAGATATAACGGTCATGGGAGATCCTGAAGCATCCTCAGATCTACAGTTCTTGTCACTTCGCGAGTTCGACGTTCAGGGGATTTGGTGTTATGACACCTTTGTGCTCCCAAAGTGGTTAATGTTAGACTGACCACGACTTAGATCTAATGGTCATGGGAGATCCCGAAGCATCCTCGGATCTACGGTTCTTGTCACTTTGCGAGTTCAACATTCGGGGTTTTTGGTGTTATGACACCTCTGTTTTCCCGAAGTGGTCAATGCTGGACAGACCATGGCGTAGATCCAACGGTCAGGGAAGATCCCGAGTACCCTCAGATCTATGGCTCGCATTACTTCGCGACCGATAGGTGGGTCAGGGTTTAATGGTGGGATAGATCCCACGGTCACGGTTAAGGGAACCGCCAGATGTCGGTCAACCTCATCGATAACCACAATAGCAGTTTTCCTTCGGTTATTTTCGAAGATTGTAAAGTCATCACATCCCAGAGCTCCGAATTCCAGTAGTTTTGAAGCCAAGGACAAATTAGATACTTTCGGACCTAACGAAGGGTTCCAAGGTCCTGATCATATGGATTCTCTGACAAGCCTCAAGGCTATACGCTCTACTCTTAGCCATTATTTGGTTAGGGCCATGGACATGAGCCCTCGGTCACACATACTAATGGTTTGAAGGGAGCGCCTTTCATTGATAGAGCTTTAATTCTAAACAGGGAAGGGTACCTTTTGAGGGATCAACAAGACTAAAACATTTCTAGCGAAATATGCCCCGACTCTTACCCCGCAAGATCATTCCTTGGAAAAATTACCTTAATGAATTTTCGACCAGTACGGGAACCGTAACTATTTCTCAAATTCATATTAAAACCCATGTCTAATAGTTCTCCTGCTACTAAGAAAAGGCAAACATAAATCATGCAAATATAAGGGCTCATAGAAAAACAATAAGCATTTCTAATGATTAATCAAACAATGTAAATTTTAATCATAATCACGGACATTCAATCATCACTTCCATTCTAGTACATAGAGTATAAAAATACTTATTTTTATGGTGTATAAAAATAAATATACACCGTACAATATCTGTACATAGATGGACGATTATAGTATTGGAGACAAACACTGCAAGGTCCTTAATCTCCACCTAAATGGAATCCTATCTCACCGATGCTCATTTCTTGGGGCCCACCTACACTCACAAGTTTTTTTGGCAAGAGTTTAAAAATTATTTTTCTCATCAAATTATCCTAATTTTGGAATTATCATGTGTTTTGAATTTTGGAATTATCATTTGTTTTGAGGGATCAAATTATTAAGTTGCAAATCTTTTGACAAATTTTTTTCAATTTAATAAAAAAGCACCTAAAAATATTTGACCTCTTTACCAATAAATTTGGTATTAAAAAATATTTATGTTTGATTCCTTTTATATATATATATATATATATATATAAAGTTGATAAAAAAATATTTTATTTATATTATACATTGAGCTATTTTATTTATGGTGGGAATTAAAACATTTAATTTATGATGAGCATTGAAATATTTTTTTGCTACACAACTTTGTCTGTCTAAAACTAGAGCATTGAATTCATGTCATATGATTATTCTTGTTGATATGAGAATCAAAATCATGTTTATTGTTCATGTTTGGATTTCACATTTCTTAATTTTATTTATTTTGATTTTATAAAATAATTATACATGGTATTAAAAACTTATTAGCAATGCAATTTTTTTTTTAGGAAATTTTATTCATTAAAAAGGGCGCAACCAAAGTCACTTAGTACAAAAACAAAGGACTGACATCTATAGTAAAAATCCAGTTTCAAAAGTCCAACTATTCCCCAAGTTTCTAGATTATTCCTACAATCCTAGAGTAGCCTACTTCTATTTCTATATAACACATAATATATTTGATAGAAGACACATAAATTTTTTACAAAAAAACAAAACACGACTATCCTGAAAATAGTACATTCTAGACCTCTTCTTTTTTCGATATTTCTTAAGCTGTGGATGTCATTGCTATGTTTAGGTCCAACAGTATCCTGAGACTCTTCTCCTCTGACATGTAAGAGAAACCCAAATCCATAACTTGAGCTGGTGATGGTGGTGTTGCCTCCCTCTTGTCCAACTGCTTCTGCAGAGATACCCCATGCCTTCGCAAATAATCCACCTCATCTTCGAGCTGACCAATTAACACACGGTGTTGAGCCATTGTTCTAAATAAAATCTTATTGTGAAGGTAAGAGCATTCACCTTGATTTCCAGTCTCCGAATTGTGGTGAAGTTGTCATCCACCTCTTCTTTTTCCTATGTGAAATTACCCATAACTTGCATTTCATTCGCCATAGATGGAAATTTGAACTTAGAATCAGATTAAAGTCTACACACCGTACTCCTCACCAAATTATCCGCAGGCATTCCACGTACTGAAATGCAACCCAAGAGCAATATCTTCCTGAAATGTTGAGTGGGAACACACTCTCCTGAACCAACACTGATAATTCCCAAAATACTACCAACCCAAGTGAAAATTAAGTTGACAGGCCCGACTATAATAGTGTTATGCCCATACCAACTCAATGAAGTACAAAAAACACTTACCATAACTTTATCATGCACCAAACTCAGGATTGTCGCCCAGGTACAATGAAACAAGCAAAGAAAAACGTAGAAGACTGCACTCCCAAGAACCATCCTTCCTGATAATACTATAAACCCAGTTTGGAATTGAGGTTGCGACCTTGTATTGAAAGAGTTTACAATCATCCCAATTCTCATAAATACATGAATAATCTGCCTTCTTATCACTATCGACACAATTGAAAATGAAATTAACATGCGGGAATACATACCAATTCTCCTCATTAACGAATTCTACCACCATAATTAGTGCTTCCATCACCTGACCACGACTTTAAATCATTGATGCAATCCCGTCTGAATTCAAATCTATCGAACCCAAATCAAGTTGGGACACATAGCGCACTGACTCTCAAAATTCTCACGGGTCCAAGTACACTTCCCACCTGCAATACTCCATTTTTTCACCTGCATCATGATTGGGGATGATGGATGCCAAACCTTCGCCATGAACTGAAGAGAGTTGAAGTTTTCCTGTTGAAGGTTTAGGCTGATAGAGTCATAAATATTCATCAATTGCATGAGCCCGCCACACACGTTCCTCCAAACGCCCCTTACGTGGACCTCCAAGGCCCCACCAATACACCAAGCTCCTTTCATTAGGGAGGGGTTACATGCCTTACCTTCCCATAGAATCCCAAGGAACTTGGGGCTAAGTCGATGGCTCTTTTATCCATTTCATATGCTTCCTTCTTATTTTCTCCAAGGAAGTCAAAATATTGGGCCGAGATATTGGATAAAGAGAGTTAAATCCTCTATGTGAGGCTTTTTAACTTGATCTCCTTTTAGTTTGGAACTGGTGACAAAATATCTTATATTATTTTTTGAGTCTCCCGTTATATTCAGATGTGTAATATGCTTATGAAGTGCTAGTTTCACCCCTTGATACACCACATAGGCTTCTGCAATATTGTTTGTAGTGACACTTAGATTCCAATAAAATTCCAATTTTTTGTTTCATTTGAGCCCGTACAACACCCCCCCGCTCGCACCTGCCTCCCCTGGGTTTCCTTTTGATGCCCCATCAAAATAGAGAGTATATCCTGAATAGGAAGAAAGCTAATTACAAAACTCCATCACTGATATCCAAAGCTGCCACGATGATCTTTGTGTAATCTTAGTGGAAATTATCACTTGGATATCAAGTTTGGCCATCCAGAGTTCCTCCTGCGGATCCAACTTCTAAATATTGTCCACTCTTATTATATTGGTGTTCAAATATTCTACCATTTTCCCCATCGCATGTGCCACTATGGTGGGTGGGGGAAGAAGCTTGTTTTTTAAAATGACTTTATTTCTAGCCAACCACAATTACCAACAAAAATATTTTGAATATGCTTTCCATGTTTTCTGAAACATAGATTTCCCATAGAAAGAGCCTTGATATGTCGATACCCATTTCCCTGCCATGATCTTACATCATGTGTTCCATGAAATTTTATGATATACCTTCAAGAGAACCAAATCCCATACTTGTTTGGAATATTCACACTCTAGGAATAAATGTTGAGATGATCCTAGTGCTTGCTAACATAGTTCACATCTACATGGTCCTTGGAAGCCTATTTTACTCATATTTTCCCTTATTAGAAATTTTTTTTGTGCTAATATCCAACAAAAGGTATTCATTTTTGGAATCCCATCATTATTCTATACATTGCGCCACGAGCTTGATTTTTCAAGGAGCGAAAACCGTCTTATCAAATCCTTATAAGCTTCCTTCACCGAATAACAATTCTTTCCCCAACCACCACTGTCTCATTGTTGTTGATGAATCAAGGCTACTCCTTTAAGAGAGAGAAGAAAGGATTGGGCCAATAGAGTGAGATGAGGAGGGATTGGACCCATATCCTAGCCCATCCACATCCCGTTAGATTTCCAATCCGAGATATAAAAAATAGAAGCTTTGCATTGAGTTATTATCCATTGTCAAAGAGGCTCTAGAGATACATAATCTCTCAAGAGGCTAGGGCCAATAAATCGATCATCCTATAGATTAATAATCTTCCCATTCCCCAGAAAAGATGCCATGAGCATCTTCTCTGGGGGCTCAGAGGGCCCATAGTGATAATAGTGGAGGCCATTCAATGTAAGGTGGACTAGGTCCACCATATTATTAAAAAAGGCCCACTATGGTAGTTAGATATAATAAATGGGTAGTTAGATATAATAAATATAAGAGGACTTCTTAGAAGGTTCTACTTCTAGAAGATTCCTCCTCTAGAATGTTCTTAGGTAATGGTAGCACTATATAAAGAGGTTCGAGCAATGTAATGGAACATGAAGAGAATTATTGTATTGTGAGTTGTAGCTCAATAGAAGGATGCCCCCTCGAAGAGGAAAGTGAACAGGAGAGGATCCCTTCCATAATATGATCCATTGTATGGTGTTGCCCTACCTCAAGGGTTTCAATAATATAGTGTGGTTTCTTCTATTATGCTTTGTGGATCTATTGTGTATTCAATATTTGTGGTGTCTGTTCATGCAAGTATTTGGTTCTTAACAATGTGAATTTTCCTTTGCTTTGATGAACATAAAACAAATCCAAATTGGATATGAGATCCTCCATTTTTTTCCCTAGATGGATCTCTAACAATAAAGCCTCCTCTTTTCTCTCTCAAGTGCAAGGTATTATTGAAATCACTGGAAACAATACAATTTTTATGAAACCTAGAGTCCCTAATGCCCAATAGAGATTCCCAGTAATCCGATTTCTCCCAATAATTATTAGGAGTATAAACATTTACAATAGGAAAGGTCTTACCTGAAGAAATATGTACCATCTTGGCCATTAACCAATGAGCTACTTCATGATTGGAATCTAATTGAAATATTTCTAAGTTCCAAAGAATACAAATACCACCTGAAGCGCCTATTGCATTAATCACTACTCCTATACTTTTCCTGGACATATTTGATGAATTTTTTGAAGGGAGTCTTGCCCGTTTATTCTAATCTCATGGATTAGAAGAATTTGAGGTTTTTCTGATTGAATTATCTTTCCCAATGCTTCTTTCGTATTCTTTCCACCTAATCCTCTACAATTCCAGGAGACTAATTTCATTACTTGTTGATTTGGTGCCCCCTTTAGAGGGCTGAGATGGAACACTAGATGACCCTTTTTTTGAAGGTGCCTTCCCACCTTTGCCATCTTTCTTAAAAACTTCTTCCATAGTAGTTTGGATACCTAACTCTTTCTCCATATTTTCTTCCTTCTCCCTACAATTACGATTTGATATCCTTCCCACCTTATTTCCTATCGTATTTTGTGATACTTCTATTTTTAACTCCTCCCAAAATTCCTCCTAGCTACCTTCTTCCATAATAACTGGAATACCAGAGACTGTGTAAGTTGGAATTTTTTTGGGGGCAAGGTCCCCTTTTTTACTAATATGGACTTATTTATTAGTTAAAGGAGGCGTCGATTCTTCTATAGATTGAAATTCATTCTCCATTTCAATACCTTCCCCTATTGATTCTCCCATTTCTACGTCAATTTTCTCCAGGGATTTGTACTTATTTCTATTACTTTCTTCCATTCGATCTCTTGCTTCCAAGGGTGTACCCTGATTTGGAGAAATTGAAATGGGATTTAATCCCTTCTCCTCTTGTTGTGCCACTTCATTTCCAGATGCCTTTTTTCTTTTTGTTTGTTTCCATTGTTCCTGATCCCTCTCCTCTGGATGATCTATTTTAGTCCTTGGAAAATTCTTCACAAAGTTCCCATATTCATGATAGGCTTTGCATTTGAATGGAAGCTGCTCATAATCAACTTTTTGAATATACCACCAATTATCCAGGGCTAGTTGTATTACCTCAGGCAACCCCTTTTCCATATCTACTTATACACAGAGGAACACACATGCTTCAAGACCTTCTAGTGGTTCGGCTCCATCAATATACCTTCCCAGAGTATTCCCTATATTTCTTAGAGTTTCATCATTCCAATAATGTAAGGAAAGAAAGGGTAATGTAACCAACACCGAGACTACGGAAGGAATGCCATTTTCAGAGCTAAAATCCAACATCCATTTTCTCAAATACATTCCCCTCAATCCCATAAAATATGGGTCACTTCTAAAAATTAGATCCCGATCTAACTTATTTTAAAAAGAATTGATACTCATATGTCGCTCAGAGTATTTGATACCCAACTTGGTGCACATGGTATGGAAGGTATTTTTGAACTCCGACACTATTTGGTCTCTCTTTTGATGCAGTGTTGTCCATCTCATGTACAAGTCATCATAGTTTCCCACAGGGTAATATTTCTCCTTGAATGCATCCATAAAAAATCCCAAGTGGGATCAACCCCAAATATTCCAGACTCCTCTGTGGAATTTTTCCACCAGTAATTTTCCTACCAATGTGTGAAATGGGGGAGATCCTTAAGAAGCACAAAGGTGATCTTTTCTCTGTCAGAAAAATTGTGAACAAAGAAATAACCTTCTAGCAAATTTAACCATTTTTCCAAAGCATTCGCATCGATTTGATCTTCAAATACGTGAATATCAAAATTAACTTGTACCTTGAATGGAGTAGTGTCTCCAAAGAGATTGCTTGACGAAGATGCCCCTGTTATTATCGAAAATCGTTAAAGGATTTGGGAAAAATTCTCCAACATCTCATTCCTCTGTTGCATGAGGGCTTCCAAGAGAAACAACTTGATGGGATCTTCCACTCCCCCATCTCTCTTCTCTTCTGCCATGGGAGGCCACTTGGGTTGGTGAGAGAGGGTTACTCAAGGGAAAGTAGATCTAGACCCAACTCTCTATACCCTGACCTCATCGGGGACATGCACAAGAAACAAAAAGGAGTAGCCTTCTCTGATACCACTGATCTGAATTATTTTGCGAACGAAATTAAGACATAGATATAATAATGAAATATGCATACATATTGCGAGATACACATATATATTGCAATAAAAACAAAGATATAGTAATGCACATTTTTTTTTATTAATGAGAGAATGTACAGAAACAATAAAATTATAGAGTGAATGACTCGCTAGAATGGTGGCATCTTATCTCTGAGAAGAGATGTGAGGGCTACGCTCATTCTCAAAAATATGATGATGTTTACAATGAGGATATAGAGGCCTTTTTAACATAAAGTAAATCCAAAACCCTAACCCTGAAAGATGAAACACCAAAAGGTTTGCGGGCCCCAATGGGGGTAGTTGGTATGTCAACTTCCCAAGGGTGTAACTTTTGCATATGATCTCCATTCTGAGTGGTTTATACTTTTTACACCTCTGGAAATTCTGAGACCGGGGATACTTCCTAAGATTCATTCATGTTCTAACCTTGTATTTAATGCTTCAGCCATGAGAACATATAACATAGGGGAAAGAGGGAATCCTTGCCTCATATCTATAGATTTTTTGAAGAAGGGTGGTGGTCTTCCATTAATTAATAGAGCAATCCAATGATTTTTAATGCAAGAACCAATCCAAGATATGAAGGATTTATTGAAACCAAATTTTTCCAGAACAACATTTAGAAAGTTATGCTTAACCCGATCAAATGCTTTGGCCATATCTATTTAATGATCATACCTTTTTATCTATTTGTATAGCTTGAGTGAATTGCCTCCTCAACCAGAATTATATTTTCCCAAATTTGTCACTTTGCCACAAAACCCCTTTGATTTGGGATAATAAGATGGGATAATAAGAGATTTAACCTATTTGCAATACTATTAGCCATGATTTTATATTATACATTGCAAAGGTAAATAGGACATAATCTTTCAAAGGAGGTAGGATTCTTTTCCTTTGGAATTAAGGCCAAAAATGATGAATTGGTAGCTCCACCCATATAGGAAGACATGTGCACATAACCGATCATCCATATGAAATAAAATTTAATTATGGACCAACATTTGATATAAAAATGAATGGTGAAGCCATTCAGGCCAGATGCTTTATTTGGATTGAATTGCTTTATAGCATCAAATATCTCTTCTTCTAAGACTATTTTGTTCAATTCCAACTTATCCTCTTCTGTTATTAGAGTTGGAATGTGTGAGATAAATTGATTGCACAATTCATTATTCCAATCACCCTCTTCTGAGTATAATTGTTCAAAATGTGTAGAAGCAACTTAGTTAATTTCCTCAAAAGAAGTGACAAATTTTCCAAATTATAGCTTAATTTCCTCAACCATGTTCTGCCACTGCATTGCCTTGGCTTGCTTATGAAAGAATGTTGTTTTTTTCCCCTTATTTTATCCACAAAGATATGGAATTTAGCCTCCATAGGGTTTCCTCATCTCTAAGGGATTTTACATATTTATTAAATACTCATTTCTCTTGTTGGAGAGAGTCATAATGTACTTCCTTATTGTCCAGCTGCTTCTTACAATTTTCAACCTCCACATGTGGATTATTTATTGAGGTATTAACCCAATAAATTATAGCTACTTTAACCCACTTGATATTTTGTTAACAAATGTAAATAGGGTACCTAAAAATCCATTAGCACCAGCGTCTTGAAACAAGAGGAAAAAAATCAGGATGTTCCATCCAAAGAGGATTAAATCGAAAAGGGATAGGCCCCATATTTTCTTCTTTAGAGATGACAAGATAAATAGGTCGATGATCAGAGCTATCCCAAGGGATTATAAATGATAATATCTCATATGGGAGGGACAAAATGGAGTAGTGAATAATAAATCGGTCAATCCTAGCCTCTATATGACCTAGTCAGGCACGTCTATTATTCCATGTGAATTTTCCTTTGCTTGGATGAACATCAAGCAAATCCAAATTGGATATGAGATCCTCCATGTTTTTCCCTAAATGGATCTCTAACAATAGAGCCTCCTCTTTTCTCTCTCAAGTGAAAGGTATTATTGAAATCACTGGCAATAATACAATTCTGATGAAACCGAGAGTCCTTAATGCCCAATAGAGATTCCCGGTAATCCGATTTCTCCCAATAATTATTAGGTATATAAACATTTACAATAGGAGAGGTATTACCTGAAGAAAGGTGTACCATCTTGGCCATTAACCAATGAGCTATTTCATGATTGCAATCTAATTGAAATATTTCTGAGTTCCAAAGAATACAAATACCGTCTGAGGTGCCTCTTGCATTAATAACTACTCATGTACTTTTCCTGGGCATATTCGGTGAATTTATTGAAGGGATTCTTTCCCGTTTATTTTGGTCTCATGGATTAGAATAATTTGAGGTTTTTTTGATTGAATTATATTTCCCAATGCTTCTTTCATATCCTTTCCCCCTAATCCTCTACAATTCCAGGAAACTAATTTCATTACTTACTTGTCGATTTGGTGCCCCCCTCTAGAGGGATGAGATGGAACACTAGATGATCCTTTTGTGGAAGGTGCCTTCCCACCTTTGTCATCTTTCTTAAAAACTTCTTCCATAGTAGCTTGGATACCCAAATCTTTCTCCATATTTTGTGCCTTCTCCCTACAGTTATGATTTGATCTCCTTCCCACCTTATTTCCTATCGTATTTTGTGATACTTCTATTTCTGAATCCTCCCAAAATTCCTCCTAGCTACCTTCTTCCAGAATAACTGGAATACCAGAGACTGCGTGAGTTGGAATTTTGTTTGAGGGCAGGGTCCGCTTTTTTACTGATACAAACTTCTTTATGAGTTAAAGGAGGCGTTAATTCTTCTACCATTTGAACTTCATTCTCCATTTCAATACCTTCCCCTCTTGATTCTCCCATTTCTACATCAATTTTGTCCAGCGATTTGTACTTATTTCTATTACTTTCTTCCATTCGATCTTCTGCTTCCAAGGGCGTACCCTGATTTGGAGAAATTGAAATGGGATTTACACCCTTCTCCTATTGTTGCGCCATTGCCTTTCTAGATGCCTTTTTTCTTTTTGTTTGTTTCCATTGTTCCTGATCTGTCTGCTCTGACTGATCTATTTTAGTCCTTGGAAAATTATTCACAAAGTTGCCATATTCATGACAGGCTTTGCATTTGAATGGAAGCTTCTCATAATCAACTTTTTGAATATACCACAAATTATCCAGGTCTAGTTGTATTACCTCAGGTAACCCATTTTCCAAATCTACTTCTACATAGACACACACACATGCTTGCATACCTTCTCGTGGTTTGGTTCGATCAATATACCTTCCCAGAGTATTCCCTATATTTACCAGAGTTTCATGATTCCAACAATGTAAGGGAAGAAAGGGTAATATAACCCACACCGAGACTATGGAAGGAATTCCATTTTTAGGGCTAAAATCTGACGTCCATTTATTCAGATACATTCCCCTCAATCCCATAAAATATGGGCCACTTCTAAAAATTAGATCTCGATCTAACTTATTTTAAAAAATAATTGATACCCATATGTCGCTCAAAGTATTTGATACCCAGCTTGGTGCGCATGGTATGGAAGGTATTTGTGAACTCTGACACTATTTGGTCTTACTTTTGATGCAGTGTGGTCCATCTCATGTACCGATCATCATAGTTTCCCACAGGGTAATATTTCTCCTTGAACAAATCCATAAAAACATCCCAAGTGGGCTCAACCCCAAATATTCCGGACTCTGTGGAATTTTTCTCCTAGTAATTTTCCTACCAATGTGTGAAATGGGGGAGAGCCTTAAGGAGCACAAAGGTGATCTTTTCTCTGTCAGAAAAATTGTGAACAAAGAAATAACCTTCTAGCAAATTTAACCATTTTTCCAAAGCATCCACATCGATTTGACCTTCAAATACGGGAATATAAAAATTAACTTGTACCTTGAATGGAATAGCATCTCCAAAGAGACTGTTTGAAGAAGACGCCCCTGTTATTATTGACAATCGTTGAAGGATTTGGGAAAAATTCTCCAGCATCTCGTTCCTATGTTGCGCGAGGGATTCCAAGAGCAACAACTTGATGGGATCTTCCACTCCTCTTCTCTCTTCACTTCTGCCATGGGAGGCCGCTTGGGTTTGAAGAGCGGTTTTACTCAAGGGAAAGTAGCTCGAGACCCAACTCTCTATACCATGACCTCGTCGGGGACATGCACAAGAAACGAAAAGGAGTAGCTTGCTTTGATACTACTGATCTGAATTATTTTGTGAACAAAATGAAGATAGAGATATAACAATGAAATATACATACATATTGCGAGATACACAAAAATATTGCAATAAAAACAGAGATACAGTAATGCACATTTTTTTATGAACGAGAGAATGTACAGAAACAATAAAATTACAGAGTGAATGACTCGCTAGAATGGTGGCAACTTATCTCTGAGAAGAGATGTGAGGGCTACGTTCATTCACAAGAAGATGATGATGTTTACAATGATGCTCTAGAGGCCTTTTTAACATAAAGAAAATCCAAAACCCTAACCCCGGAAGATGAAACGCCAGAAGGTTTGCGGGCCCCGATGGGGGTAGTTTGTACGTCAACTTCCCAGGGGTGTAACTTTTGCATACGATATCCATTTGGGGCGTTCTATACCTAATCAGAAAGGTCTAGATGAGGAATACATATTTCATTTGTCCCTAGATGATGCCTTTGGCTATCGTTTGAGCATTTTCATGCCCAAAAAACATCATTTAGGGCCTAAAAATGGCCCTGAAAGTTCAGGACCCGAAAAACCATAGAAAAATTGCCAAGGTGGAAACCCATGTTTTGAGCTAGTGGAATAGGTGGGTGGCCACCGATTTCCACCTAGATCATGGGTTTACATAAATTTTGTTAATCCCTTCAATTATTAATAACATTTATTTACTTCCATGATGTCCACTAAACTTATTGATTTTGATCAATAGAATGAGAGAGTTCACATGGAAACTAGATTTTAGAATGGGTATCATTTTCCACCTACAAATAAAGGTTTTGAGGTTACATTTCGTGACACACCATAGAAAGTAATGCTTTGCCTTTCCATGGTATGGACGTATCGGTAATGTTCCCATCCACCCACAGGCTGGGATACGCTACTTCAAGCCCCCTCTCAGACTTCTTTCTCTTATAGATACCTTTCAAATTAATAAAGATGCATAAAAGAAGGAACTAAACAACATGCACAACAATAACAAAAAATCATGCATATTCTAAAGATTGAATTCAACGATAAATAAATACACAATGGAATAAATCATACATAGGTAAATAATAGCATAGTAGAGATAACTTATCTTTTTTAAAAGAAGACACCAACTGGCTGCAGACCAAGGATGTTCCACCCAACTATATACATTGTTGTTCCAAGTCTTAACATCAGTGTCAACCTCGAGCAAGGGCTATGAATCCACAAGGACGGTTCCAGAGTGTTACTTGGCTTCCCAAACCAGTCAACACTCAATCTCTCACAGGCTTCCCAACACCCATATCAATCTAAGTACCCATCTCTCTTCTACCCAGCCTACACAACCCAAGAGAATGGACCCTCTCCTTCTCTACCACGTAGTCCATTAGGTTGTCCTTCTCCTTATAGGGCTCCAGTGCAGCTAGTCCAGAATCTCCATGTTGGGACTCTCAAGACTCACAACTGTGAGAAAATATGGACATGAGCCAAAGCATCTCAGACATGCAGGCCTCAAATCATGGTTGGATTACACCAACAATATCTACATCCAACAATACCATAGCTGCTCTTCATCAATTCATCTTCCTTTCTCAAGCCAAGACATGAAAATGAGAAAAGATGAGTGGGTGACAAAACATAATGGAGTGAGATCTCCACAAAAGGTGTGAATATAGATTAATGGAGTGCATGCGTGAATGAATGAATGAGTGAGTGAACAAGTGAGGTGACCAACAACATAACCATAATGAGAACGTGAGTGAGAGAGAGCGAACCCCCCCAATAGACCATGGACATGTTTATGTAATCCTTGGGAATCAAGAACCTCATGGCCTTCCCCAAGAATCTCACGTAATTGTTTCCCCCATTACACAAAATGTGTAATTAAAAAAACTGAAATAAACAATTACCCCCTCAAGCCCCCTGTCTTATGGAATCATAGCCCCCTATAACTCTAGTCCTTGTCTATCTAGCAGCTAAAAATATATTTATTATTAATAATGATCAAAACATTACATTTCTTAGGCACATTGGCTTCTTTTGATTATTTGGGCACCTTGGCCTCTAAACAATTAACAAATGCATTATTTAATATGGGGCTCAAAATTCAGGGTGTTACAGCCCCTCCCCCTTATTTTGGCACTGTCCTTAGTGCATATACAAAAAAAGAATCAAAATTCCAAAATTGATTCAAAGAGCTATGGGTACTATGCCCGCATGGCATCTTCATGCTCCCAGGTAGCATCTTCAGGACCGTAGCAGGTCTACTGAACTTTACCAGCTCTATAACTCGATTCGGGATCATTTTGACTTTTATGTTCAATATTCACGTTGGATGAACCTGAAAGTATCCCTCTTTCTCTACCTGAATAACATGTCAATCAATAACATGGTTAGGGTCCTGTACACATTTCTTTAGCAAAGAGACATGAAATACTTTATGCACATTCATGGAAGCAAGCAATGAAAACATGTATGCAACTGGCCCTATTCTGTCCAATATCTCAAATGGACCACATAATCTCGCTACTAGCTTTGTACAACTACCCAACTTCAAAGAGCTCTTCTTGGGCTTTATTTTCAAAAGCACATGCTCCCCCACTTTAAATTCTCTAGTTGTTCTATTCTTATCTGCATAAATTTTTTGTCTGTCCTGAGTGGCCTTTAAATTATGCTTAATCTTAACCATCTAGTCTTCCATATCCTTGAGCAAATCTAGCCCAAGTACCACTCTATCTGCTGGGTTGTCCCAACTCACTGGAGTATTGCATTTCCTACCATACAAAGCTTCAAATGGGATCATTTTCAATTAATCTTGATACCCATTATTATAGGAAAACTCAACCAAGTGCAAGTAATCTTCCCACTTAGATGGCTTATCCATCACAGACATTCTCAACATGTCTTCAATTACTCGATTGACCCTTTCAGTTTGCTCATTTGACTGTGGATGGTATGTTGTGCTAAAGTTTAGATTTGTACCAAATCCTTTGAATAATCCCTTCCAGAAATTTGAAGTAAATGTGTGTCTCTATCTGAGACAATTTTCCTAGGTATCCCATGCAACCTAGCAATATCTCTCATGTAAATTTCTGCAATATTAGTTATTGTATGAGTTGTTTTTATAGGAACAAAATGAGAAGCCTTTGTCAATTTATCAACCACTACCATGATGGAATCATGTTGTCTTGTTGTCTTGGGTAATCTAGTTATAAAATCAATGGTTATCACTTCCCATTTCTTCTCTGCATTTGGTAATGGTTGTAGCAAACTCGTTGGGTGTCTATGCTCAACCTTCACTTTCTGACATTCCATACATCTAGCGATGTAATAAAAAACACCCTTTTTCATTCCCATCCAAAATAATTTGCTTCTTACTGCTGTAATTGTTTTCTAGTAACCGGGATGTCCAACATGTGGAACATTATGCATTTATTTTAATGTCAAATTCCTAAGTTCTGCAGAACTAGGAACATAAATTCTATTTTTATGCATAAGTAATCCATCTTCCTTCATCTCATACTCTTACATTTTCTTTTGTACATATCCTTGTTGTAAGATTTACTTTACATATAGGTAATGTTGATATGTAACAACAACATCTAAAATTATGCTCTTCAAGTCCGACTGATGCATACTGACAGATGTAGCATGCATGAGATGCACTCTTCTACTAAGTGCATCGACAATTTTATTTTCTTTTCCTTTGATATGCTTGATATCAAAGTTGCATTCACTTAAAAATTCCAACCATCTTGTTTGCTTATCAGTGGCCACCCACCTATTCCAATTGGCACAAAACAGTCTTCTGGCAACTTACTATTTTTAGTAGGTTTTCGGTTCCTAAACTTCTGGGGCCATTTTGAGGGCATAAATGAAGTTTTTTTTGGATTTCGTGCACCCCAAACATTGTATGCCAAAGTTAGGCCCTTGAGAAGTTGATACACCAAACTACCCAAAACGGGGTCCACAAAACTATTGGGTTTTCATCTTCCAGGTTTAGGGTTTGGGATTTTTTTTATGTTAAAAAGGCCTTTAGAGCCTCATTGTAATCCATCTTATTGCAAATGTGAGTAGCCATCACATCTCTTCTCAGAGATAAGCTGCCACCATTCTAGCGAGTCTTTCACTATGTATTTTTACAATTCTATACATTTCACACAGTAATAGAAATTATGTATTATTGTATATGTGCGTCTCTTGTTAAATTTTCGATATATATTTGTTATATTATTGTCTCTCTTGCAATAACTCTGTTTATTTCTGTGTTATATCTCTGCTCTCATTTTGTGCCGAAAATAATCTAGATGATATTCTCACCATAATACTGACTTGTACCTTATTGAGCAAGGCCCACTGCCTTCTGGAAGCCAGCTGATGTGGTGGATGCCATTTGGAAATATGTGACCATCTGTGGTGGTGAGAGGGTTTTCCAATTGTGCAAAAGGGTATTGCTAGCCATGTAGTCTTTTTTGACACTCCATATCTGCAACCTGAGGGTCTTGAGACATAATCTTCTTACTGAAAATAATATTTTGTAGGCGTGTCGATTGATCCCCATAAAATGGAGAAACTACCGACGTTGAATTTACGAGAGCGAGCAATGGTCATAATGGCAGTATAATATACACCATACAATATATGTACATGAATAGATATAGATATTTTGTAATGACTGCAAGGTCTTTAGTCTCCACCTAAATGTAATCCTATCTGACCGATGCTCATTTAAATGGTAGTATAATATACACCATACAATATCTGTACATAGATGGACAATTATAGTAATGACAGTATTGGAGACCGAGACTGTAAGGTAAGTAAATTCCCATATTTAAATGGTAAGTAAATTCCCATATTTAAATGGTAGTATAATATACACCATACAATATCTGTACATAGATGGACAATTATAATATTGGAGACGGAGACTGCAAGGTCCTTAGTCTCCACCTAAATGGAATCCCATGTGACCGATGCTCATTTGTTCGAGTATTAATAATTGGTTCGATACCTTTCCTTAGGAGCTAATGTTGTTCATTCTTCATACTGATTTCATATTTAATAATATTTAAAATAATTATTCATGGTATTAGAAGTTTATCAGTAATATTAATTATAAACTATAATTTTTTTTATAAAAAATAAAATTATTATTTATGGTATTAAAAAAATATTAATAATTTTAATTAAGTTTATAGAATTATATCTATTGGAAATGGGTACATTTAATGATTTTTTAATTATCAATTTTAATCATACTGCTAGTAATTGAAGATGGTGGCATATTTTTGGTTCTCCTTCTAAATCAATAAATGTGATTTGATTTTCATAACTTCCTAGCATTTTTGAATGCATCCATTAACCTATTTACCTTTTTACATTTACCTAATCAT
>JASDQU010714043.1:15195-27165 GCA_032191745.1 Picea mariana | reverse complement strand
TATTTCTATAGATGCCAAGGGATCCAACTAGAAAAAATGAGGTAAGGGGTAAAAAGGAAGAAAATCATTTGTGGTCCATAATAGAAGTCAAATAAAACTAAAACCAAGAAATCAAAATAGAAATAATGCTTCATTACCAAGACCATGAATAATGAATTTCCAAGATTGCTTAAATTTGTCACCATCTTCCTCATTAAAATTATCATGATGTTTTTCAATTTCCAAGGCTCCTCTAATAATTAAATAATAAGATCGTCAAACATATTGATTAGTCTTTCCTTGTGATTAAATGTATACTTTCTTTCTCATCATATCTTGATCTTGTTTCAACTCACTAGAAATTTTGTTTCTGGATTGATATCAATTTATTTTGTTTTGTTTATCTTACACATGGTTGTTATCTTGATAGTTTCTTACTTGTGTAAGATTACCTTACATGAGTTTCCTAGTTTGCTAATACACTTAGTAAGTAATTTATTGATGGTCTATGTGATTTTTAAGGTTTAGTGCACTTTCATGTCTTATATGTAGATCTTCACACTTAATTCTCATAGGTGACATTGAAGAACTAATCAATCATAATGATCAATGACAAACACAAGATTATCTCAGAAGGTGGGCATCCCCTTAATAAAATTTTGAAAAAGGGTTCAGTGGTACATGAAAATCACTAAATTTTAGAGTTATTATTTGGAGTGATTTAATCCATGTAAATTACACAGTTTCAAAATTCTTCTACCAAATCCCTCAAAGTATTCAAAGTAGAGAGATAAAGTAAACTTTTACCAATCCCACAATTCTTCTACCAAATCCATATAAAATATAAAATTTTGATAAGAAGAAATAAATAGTCAATTCTTCTACCAAATCCTTTTTACATTTATTACTAGCAACTATTATTGGAATTACAATATTGTGCTGCTAAAATTACATTTTTAAACGTATAATCGAAAAAACTGTAATTACATTCAGATTTTGAATAAAACTGATAAAAACATATACCTTGCAAAAGTTCAAAAAGTATCATGTTTGGACTACTACAGTATTTGAGTTATTCCTCTTTATCAAGGAACTTGAAATAAGAGCTCTCCATGTTGGAACTATAATTTATGGTCAATGTATCTAGTTACAACTTACAATTTTAAGTTCGTTGGGAAATTTTATTTTTTCGAAAATTACATATTTTTAATTTAGTCTTTTAACATAGGATAAGATGTTTTTGAATTGTATAAAATGTTATGAGAGTGTAGGTTTTCATAGTTAGTCATAATGATATTGAAGTTTACATAAACATAGAATTAAAATTTTCTAGTGGACACTCCACCCATCATCAAGAGCAAATAAAACTAAAATGATAGAAAAAACTGTTGGGTAAGATTTATATCTTAAAAAATAATACATTTGAAAATTGAAATATAAAGAAAATACAATTTAGTAAAAAAATCTATATTTCTAAAGAAGCCAAGGGATCCAACTGGAAAAAATGAGGTAAAAGGTAAAAAGTTAAAATAGGTAAAAGAGAAGAAAATCATTTATGCTCGAGAATAGAAGTTAAATATAACCAAAACCAAGAAATCAAAATAGAGATAAGGCTTAATGACCAATACCGTAAATAATGGATTTCCAAGATTGTTTAAGTTTGTAACCATCTTCCTCATTAAAATTATCATGATGTTTTTCAATTTCTAAGGCTTTTCTAATAATTGAATAATAAGATGGTCAATCATATTTAGTAGTCTTTCCTTGTGATTGAATGTAACCTTGCTTTCTCATCATATCTTGATCTTGTTTCAACTCACTGGATGCAATTTTGTTTGTGGATTGATATCAATTTATTTTGTTTTGTTTATCTTACACATGGTTGTTATCTTCATAGTTTTTTACTTGTGTGAGATTACCTTACATGAGTGTCCTAGTTTGAAAATACATTTAGTAAGTAATTTATTGATGGTCTATGTGATTATGAGTGTCCTAGTTTTCTAATACACTTAGTAAGTAATTTATTGATGGTCTATGTGATTTTTAAGGTTTAATGCACTTTCATGTCTTATATGTAGATCTTCACACTTAATTTTCATAGGTGACATTGAAGAACTAATCAATCATAATGATCAATGACAAACACAAGATTATCTAAAAAGGTGGGCATCCCTTAATAAACTTTGGAAAAAGGGTTTAGTGGTACATGCAAATCACTAAATTTTAGAGTTATTATTTGGAATGATTTAAACCATGTAAATTATACAGTTTCAAAATTCTTCTGCCAAATCCCTCAAAGTACTCAAAGTAGAGAGATAAAGTAAACTTTTACGAGAATCCTGCAATTCTTCTTTCAATTCTTCCACCAAATCCATATAAAATATAAAATTTTGATAAAAAGAAATAAATAGTTAATTCTTTTACCAAATCCCTCATATTATAGATATAAAATATAAAATTTTGATAAGAAGAAATAAATAGGGAAGTTTAAACTTTTTTTTACCTACAACTATAATTGGAATTGCAATTTTGTATTGCTAAAATTGCATTTTTGAACATATAATCGGAAAACCTGTAATGCACCTCCTCAACAAGTGTCATTTGCCATTCCAACAAATTTTCTATAAAATATAAAATTTTGATAAGAAGAAATAAATAGGGAAGTTTAAACTTTTTTTTACCGACAACTATAATTGGAATTGCAATTTTGTATTGCTAAAATTGCATTTTTGAACATATAATCGGAAAACCTGTAATGCACCTCCTCAACAAGTGTCATTTGCCATTCCAACAAATTTTCTAATTTTTTTGCTGGATTTTAAGCAATTATTTGACCAGATTTTGAGCAAAACTGATAAAAAAAATATACCTTGCAAAAGTTCAAAAAGTATCATGTTTAAACTACTACAGTATTTGAGTTATTCCTCTTTATCAAGGATCTTGAAATAAGAGCTCTGCATGTTGGAACTATGATTCATATGGTCAATGTATCTAGTTACAACTTACCCGAGTGTCCAAGGTTCAATTAGTATAATTTATACAGTCAATGTATCTAGTTACAACTTACCCGAGTGTCCAAGGTTCAATTAGTTTTAAGTTAGGTAGAGCGGGGATATTTTTATTTTTTTAGGAAATTACATATTTTTAATTTAGTCTTTTAATATAGGATAAGATGTTTTTGAATTGTATAAAATGTTATGAGAGTGTAGGTTTTTATAGTTAGTCATAATGGTATTGAAGTTTACATAAACATAGAATTAAAATTTTCTAGTGGACACTCCACCCATCATCAAGGGCAAACAAAACTGAAATGATAGAAAATGATTGCTTAAGTTTGTAACCATCCTCATTAAAATTATCATGATGTTTTTCAATTTCCAAGGCTCTTCTAATAATTGAATAATAATATGGTCAATCATATTTAGTAGTAGTTCCTTGTGATTGAATGTAGCCTTGCTTTCTCATCATATCTTGATCTTGTTTCAACTATTTTGTTTTGCTTATCTTACACATGGTTGTTATCTTCATAGTTTCTTACTTGTGTGAGATTACCTTACATGAGTGTCCTAGTTTTCTAATACACTTACTAAGTAATTTATTGATGGTCTATATGATTTTTAAGGTTTAATGCACTTTCATATCTTATATGTAGATCTTCACACTTAATTCTCATAGGTGACATTGAAGAACTATTCAATGATAACGATCAATGACAAACAAAAGATTATCTAAAGAAGTGGGCATCCCCTTAATAAACTTTGGAAAAAGGGTTCGGTGGTACATGCAAATCACTAAATTTTAGAGTTATTATTTGGAGTGATTTAAACCATGTGAATTACATAGTTTCAGAATTCTTCTACCAAATCCTTCAAAGTACTCAAAGTAGAGAGTTAAAGTAAATTTTTACCAGAATCCCACAATTCTCCTCTCAATTCTTCTACCAAATCTATATAAAATATAAAATTTTGATAAGAAGAAATAAATAGTCAATTCTTCTACCAAATCCTTCAGAGTATAGATATAAAATATAAAATTTTGATAAGAAAAAATAAATAAGGAAGTTTAAACTTTTTTTACTGGAAACTATTATTGGAATTGCAATTTTGTATGACTAAAATTGCATTTTTGAACGTATAATGAGAAAACATGTAATTGCATTTGAAATATACCTTGCAAAAGCTCAAAAAGTATCATGTTTAGACTACTACAGTATTTGAGTTATTCCTCTTTATCAAGGAATTTGAAATAAGAACTCTGTATGTTTGGAACTATAATTTATATGGTCAATGTATCTAGTTACAACTTACCCTAGTGTCCAAGGTTCAAATAGTTTTAAGTTAGGTAGAGCGTGGATATTTTTATTTTTTCGGAAATTACATATTTTTAATTTAGTCTTTTAACATAAGATAAGATGTTTTTGAATTGTATAAAATTTTATGAGAGTGTAGGGTTTCATAGTTAGTCATAATGATATTAAAGTTTACATAAACATAGAATTAAAATTTTCTAGTGGACACTCCACCCATCATCAAGGGAAAACAAAACTGAATTGATAGAAAAAATTGTTGAGTAAGATTTATATCTTAAAAAATAATACATTTGAAAATTAAAATATAAAGGAAATACAATTTAGCAAAAAATTCTATATTTCTAAAGAAGCCAAGGGATCCAACTGGAAAAAATGAGGTAAAGGGTAAAAAGTTAAAATAGGTAAAAGAAAAGAAAATTGTTTGTGGTCAAGAATAGAAGTTAAATAAAACTAAAACCAAGAAATCAAAATAGAGATAAGGCTTAATGACCAATACCGTGAATAATGGATTTCCAAGATTGCTTAAGTTTGTAACCATCTTCCTCATTAAAATTATCATGATGTTTTTCAATTTCCAAAGCTCCTCAAATAATTGAATAATAAGATGGTCAATCATATTTAATATTCTTTCCTTGTGATTGAATGTAACCTTGCTTTCTCATCATATCTTGATCTTGTTTCAACTCATTGGATGGAATTTTGTTTGTGGATTGATATCAATTTATTTTGTTTTGTTTATCTTACACATGGTTGTTATCTTGATAGTTTCTTACCTATGTGAGATTACCTTACAAGAGTGTCCTAGTTTGCTAATACACTTACTAAGTAATTTATTGATGGTCTATGTGATTTTTAAGGTTTAATGCACTTTCATGTCTTATATGTATATCTTCACACTTAATTCTCATAGGTGACATTGAAAAACTAATCAATCATAATGATCAATGACAAACACAAGATTATCTAAGGAGGTGGGCATCCCCTTAATAAAATTTGGAAAAAGGGTTCAATGGTACATGCAAATCAGTAAGTTTTAGAGTTATTATTTGGAGTGATTTAAACCATGTAAATTACACAACTTCAAAATTATTCTACCAAATCCCTCAAAGTACTCAAAGTAGAGAGATAAAGTAAACTTTTACTTGAATCCTGCAATATTATTCTTTCAATTCTTCTACCAAATCCATATAAAATATAAAATTTTGATAACAATAAATAAATAGTCAATTCGTATACCAAATCCCTCAAAGTATAGATATAAAATATAAAATTTTGATAAGAAGAAATAAATAGGGAAGTTTAAACTTTTTTTACTGGCAACTATTATTGGAATTGCAATTTTGTATTTCTAAAATTTCATTTTTGAAAGTATAATCGGAAAACCTGTAATGCACCTCCTCAATAAGTGTCATTTGCAATTCTAACAATTTTTCTAATTTTTTCACTGAATTTTAGGCAATTTTTTGACCAGATTTTGAGCAAAACTGATAAAAAAATATACCTTGCAAAAGTTTAAAAAGTATCATGTTTAGACTACTACAGTATTTGAGTTATTCCTCTTTATCAAGGAACTTGAAATAAGAGTTCTGCATGTTGGAACTATAATTTATATGGTCAATGTATCTAGTTACAACTTGCCCGAGTGTCCAGGGTTCAATTAGTTTTAAGTTAGGTAGAGCAAGGATATTTTTATTTTTTCGGAAATTACATATTTTTAATTTAGTCTTTTAACATAGGATAAGATGTTTTTGAATTGTATAAAATGTTACTAGAGTGTAGGTTTTCATAGTTAATCATAATGATATTGAAGTTTACACAAACATAGAATTAAAATTTTCTAGTGGACACTCAACCCATCATCAAGGGCAAACAAAACTGAAATGATAGAAAAAACTATTGGGTAAGATTTATATCTTAAAAAATAATATATTTGAAAATTGAAATATAAAGGAAATACAATTTAGTAAAAAATTCTATATTTCTAAAGAAGCCAAGGGATCCAACTGGAAAAAATGAGGTAAGGGGTAAAATGTTAAAATATGTAAAAAGGAAGAAAATCATTTGTGGTAGAGAATAGAAGTCAAATAAAACTAAAACCAAGAAATCAAAATAGAGATAAGGCTTAATGACCAATACCGTGAATAATGGGTTTCCAAGATGGTGTTAGTTAAAAGTAAATTTGGACAAAATCACTAATTTCACTTGGATTATACAAACTTAGCCACTCAAATCTATAGATCCAACCATTCATCACCGGATTTAGAGCACAATCAAACTAGAAAAGTTACCATAAAACATTCAAAAGGTAGAAGGTTTAGACTAGTGCTTCCAAGATTGCTTAAGTTTGTAACCATCTTCCTCATTAAAAGTATCATGATGTTTTTCAATTTCCAAGGCTCCTCTAATAATTGAATAATAAGATGGTCAACCATATTGATTAGTCTTTCCTTGTGATTGAATGTATACTTGCTTTCTCATCATATCTTGATCTTGTTTCAACGTAGATGAAATTTTTCTTGTGGATTGATATCAATTTATTTTGTTTTGTTTATCTTACACATGGTTGTTATCTTGATAGTTTCTTACATGTGTGAGATTACCTTACATGAGTGTCCTAGTTTGCTAATACACTTAGTAAGTAATTTATTGATGGTCTATGCGATTTTTAAGGTTTAATGCACTTTCATGTCTTATATGTAGATCTTCACACTTAGTTCTCATAGGTGATATTGAAGAACTAATCAATCATAATGATCAATGAAAAACACAAGATTATCTAAGGAGGTGGGCATCATGTTAATAAACTTTGGAAAAAGGGTCTAGTGATACATGCAAATGGGAATGGCACGAAATAATGAAGAAAGTGAAATTTGAGCATATCATAATGACATCAAGTTGTGTCTAACAATGGAATGTCATAAATAGGCAACCTTGGTAGTTTCAACATGTGAACCACAAATTTCAATGTTGGAAACACAACATCAAGTTAGGTGAGAATGGTGTGCTAGCTGAAAAAATCAAGGAGATGACCGAAGCCACATGCATGAACCTAATTTCTAAATTTTTTTAATCATATCATACATGTTTTCAGACACATAAAGTCTTTCAAATGACTTTTAATTCAAATAGACAATTTTACCATGTGTTTCACCATAGGTGCTTGAGGGCCCCTTTATGGATTAAAATCCATGTCATGGAACGAGATCATAACATCATCAAACATATAGATCAAATTCCATATAATGGGGATGAAATATGAGTGAAGAAACTTTGATTCCAGTGAAACAACTATCTACACAGAACCTGTACTTTAATCTCTAAGTCTTTTCATGCAGTCTTTTGGTGATCCTTCAATTTTAGTTTATAAATGCCAAAAGGATTTACATAAATATTTTTAGAGAATACATACTCAGTTAAAAATTGTTAGTGCCTACTACACTTAACAGTAAGTCATTCATTATCCCAAGGCCTAATGAAGGAGTTACAAGTTTATAAAGCCCAAAAATTGAGAGGTCTCATTTTAAAGGAATTTCAATGACTTCTTGGGCTTTTTTTGAGATTGTTTGTGATCTCCCCCTTACTTTTCATTTTATTAATGGTCATAATATATTAACGATGGATTTTTAGAGCCCAATTCAAATCATAAAATCCATGAAGTTACCACAAACCTGAATGTTTACCAAAGAGCCATATAAGTTGTCAAATAAAAAAAACCCATGTATAATCAATGGTTCAGCAAGGCAAAGACTTTTTTTAATGGTGATGAATAATAATTATGGTTTGCACATTAATTCTACACTTTGTTGTAGCTCTTTGAGAATTTTTACCAAGTTTTGAGCCGAATTGTTCACTTGAGAGGCTTGTTGGCTTCCCAAGTGAATGATTTCTCTCAAAAAGGAAAAACATTCACTAAGAGTGACAAAAAGCTATCTAGGTGATATATTCACCTCTTTCTTTTGAGGTGCAAGAAATTAATGTTGTCTAGGTTAAAAAAATATCAAAATTCCTATTTTTGAGGAAAATTTAGCTAAAAAAGATTAAATTTCTACTAGAAAAGAACAATGGGTCTTCAAGTCAAGTGATTTGGCCATACAACCCTTTAATGTCAATGACAAATCTTTCACCTTTAAGGCTAGCACACCTTTTTTTCTTAGTGATTTAGATAACTTGTGTATTTTCTCAATCATTGAGGGAATCTTCAAATGAATCACTCATATAAAAAATTATCTTGAAATGAATCACTCATATCAAAAATTATATGTCTTGCTTCAACAATGATTGAGTATATGCATCTTTCTTTAGTGATTTCTAATGACTTTTGAACTTCTCGTTGCATGGATATAAAGTGTTCACTTTTTTGCTACCTAAAGTTAATGTTTCCTTCTCATTTTCCCCTCTTTCAATTCATTATTCTTTGTTGGTGGTTGTGTTCTCATGTTTTCTTTAATTTTTGCAAAACTGCACATTGCAAAACCATGGTAAAAACTAAAAAAAAAACAACCATTTTCCAGGCATTGCACAGTGCCAAAGTCATAAGGAACAACATGGAGTTTCCCAGAAATTGATTTGTAGATTTTTTCCTCACTAGGGTAGCATGTTAAGGGTTTAATGATGCATTGTTTCTTGGTGTATGGAAACAATAAGGAGAAACCCCATAACACTATACATTTTTATCCCTCGGATGGATGCGTAAAGTTTTGAGGTATCCATAGTTATTCCCCTTATCCATAGTTATTCTCCATTCAAATAATTCAATTTGGCATTGTGCCCATTGGTAGAGGATGACCAAGTCCATGAAAAATTGATTTGGTATTGTGGCCATGGTTAAAAATTTGTTGGGAAATGAGAAGCAAATGCTAAGAATGAGAAATGAGAATTTTTTTTTGTTGCTTCCATTTATTAATAGTGTTGAGGTGAAGATGAAATATCCAAATATTTATGAACCAAAGAAAGAATGCCTATAATTATCTTGGGGTTTGAAGCATTTGTGTCTAATCTAAAATGAACAATTAAAACCTCTTGAAAAATCCTATTATTGTGTTTTTTTACCGTTAAATTTTTTATTTTTTTAACTTGAAATCATGGCATGCATAAAATTGTTAGATTAGTTGTCATGCTAATATAACAAATAAATTGAAAACTTTCATCTTATCATTATTATCACTATTGATTATATTTATTGATTTTAATTAATATAAAAAAAATGTCGATAAAAATGGAGTTGATTTTTAACCTTTTTGAACTTGAAAGCTTGGCATGCATAAAATTGTTAGATTAGTTGTCATGCCAATCTAACAAAGAAATTGAACCTTCATCTTATCACTATTGATTGCATTTAGTGATTTGAATTCATATGAAAAAATGTTGATAAAAATGGAGTTGATTTTGTATTGTAAACATTAGTAAAGAATTATGCACTAGAAATAATATTCCAAACTAGTTTTTTCATGATTAAAGTTTAATGCCATGTTTATATTTTTATGTACAAAATTTTAATGAACTTCAATGAAAATTCCTCGAAACTAATATTCCAAACTAGTTTTTTCATGATTAAAGTTTAATGCCATGTTTATATTTTTATGTACAAAATTTTAATGAACTTCAATGAAAATTCCTCGAAACTAATAGTTGTATGAGCTTGATTCACAGATATTTTGTTATCCATTTAAAAAAGCTTATATATTCCTTCATCATGTGCATATTTTAATCATGTGACACAAAACTTATTTATCACTTCCATTTTGCATATTTCATAGAAGTCAAGTTATTAATTTCCTAGGCGAAATTGCTAAATTTACAAAGCCTTATCAAATGAATTTATATTTTATTGTGTATGTTTTATTTTGTTTTTAATGAGAAGAAAAAAAAGTTATTCAAACCAAAAGATTATGGAGCAAGTATTCAAGCTCACATTTCAAGAATTCTTATTGCAAATTTTACTCATGGACTAAAACCATAAAACTCATAAGGAAGGAAGGTTAAAGGTATAGTACTTTATTAAGAGTCCAAAATATCAAGTTGATGTAGCCAAAGCCTAAGATTCATTCACAAGATTTTAGCCCAAACGGATAATTGAGTCAAAAGTTATGACCCCCAAAAAATCCCTGAAAAATCCCTGCATCATTCTCCTCTGGCTGAAAAGAACACAACTCATGCAAGTTATTGTCTTCAAAATGTTTTCATTTAATGGGATCTAGGTTCAGTAAGTCTCCCTCTATAATCCACGTACTCTCTGTTGGTTCTACGCCTTCCCATTGGACCAAATATCGGTTGTATTGGCCTTGTCGGGTATGAAGGGTCTTCTTATCTAAAATATGTGCAATATTTTCTTTTTTTCTTGCTTGGAATGACTTGTTTCCAATCCACCTGTGCCTCATTATCATCACCCATATCGTCCCCATGAAAGATATATAAATCAGAAACGTTAAACATAGGGGAGATATCGAGGTCAGCTGGTAAATTGACCTTATAAGCATTGTCGTTGATTTTCTTGAGAATCTTGCAAGGACCAATTTTCTTATACTTAAATTTTTGGTAGGTTCCTCTAGGAAACCACACCTTCCGTAAATAAACCATCACCAAATCACCTTCATTGAGTACCTGGTATTGTCGATGAGAATCTTTTATAATTTTGTTCTGTTCATTACTGGCCTATAGTTTTTGTCTCACCTTTTGCTACAACTGTTGAATGTGTTATGAAAATGATTCCCCATCATCACTGATCCTATCCCCAAGTGGTAGTTGCACCAAATCTAGGACACCCATAGGATTTCTACCATAAACAACCTAAAATGGAGATTTACCTATAGATCTATTCACCGAATTATTGTAGGCAAATTTTTCTTAAGGTAAAGCCAAATCCCACTACTTGGGTTTCTCTTCAAAAATGCTCTATAACAGGTTTCCCAAACTCCGATTTACCACCTTGGGTTTTCCATATGTTTGGGGGTGATAGGCACTACTGAACTATAATTTAGTCCCCATTTTCTTCCATAAATTCCTCCAAAAATGACCTAAGAACCGAGTATCTCTATCATAGGTAATAGTTTTTGGAACCCCATGCAATCTAACAACTTATGAAAAAAAGAATTATGCCACCCTCGATGCATCACTAGTTTTCTTGCAAGCAATGAAATGAGCCATTTTAGAGAACCTATCATCAACCACAAAAATAGAATCATTACATCGTTGTGTGTTTGGGAGCCCCAACGCAAAGTCCATGCTCAGATCTTTCCATGGGCCTGTGAGCATTGGTAATGGAATATACAACCCTATGTTATGTGAGTGTTCTTTAGACATTTAACAAATCCTACATCGTTCCACATACCTGGTTATATCGTTTTTCATCTTTGACCAGTAATACTTATCTTCGATTAAGGCTAGTGTCTTATCCTTTCCAAAATGTCTTGCCAAACCACTACTACGAAGGTATCTGATAATATTTCCCTCATTGAACCAATTTGAATGCATAATTGTTTTCCTTTGGAGATGCAGCCATCTTGCATAAAATATTCACCTTGATTAAGATCCATGTTCCCAACGACTAGATTCTTCAACTGTTCCACAATCTCCAGAAAATCATTATCATATGCTGATACAGGTGGATATCAGTGGACGCCCACCTTTTCCAACTGGCTCAAAACAATTTTCTGGTAATTTTGGTAATTTACTATTTTTAGAAT
>JASDQU010714043.1:0-14724 GCA_032191745.1 Picea mariana | reverse complement strand
TATATTATTGGATATCCGAGATATCTCTGTACAATGCTTTATTATATCTTCTCTCTCATTTTGTGCCAAAAATAATTTGGATCAGTGGTATCAGAGCAGGCTTCTCTTGATTGTTTTTCAGTGCATGTCCTCGACGAGGTTCGAGTATATCAAGTTGGGTCTCGATATTTTCTCTCTTGAGGAAAATCGTTTTCACATGCCCAAGAAACCCTCTATGGAAGAAGAAAAAAAAACGACGGAGCAAAAGATTCTATCAATTTGTTGCTTGAGCAAGCTCTCACGTGACAGAGGGACAAAATGATGGAGAATTTTTCCCACATCCTTCACCGCTTTCTGATAGAAGAAGATACACCTTCATCAAGCAACCACTTTGGAAGAACCTCACCTTTCAAGGTACAAGTTAATTTTGACATTCCCGTATTTAAAGGTCAGATAGATGTAGATGCCCTAGAAAAATGGTTAAATCTACTAGAAGGTTATTTCTCTGTTCATAATTTCTACGATAGGGAAAATATCACCATCACACTCCTTAAGGCTCTCCCCCATGTAAAACATTGGTAGGAAACTTACTAGGATAAAATTTCCACATAGGAGTCTGGAATATATGGGGCCCAACCCACTTGGGATTTTTTTATGGATGCGGTAAATGAATAGTATTACCCTATTGGAAACTATGAGGACCAATACATGAGATGGACCACACTATGGAAATAGAGGGGCCAAGAAGTTCTAGAGTTCACCAACACCTTCCATACCTTTCACACCAAGCTGGGTATCAAAGACTCTGAATGACATTTGGTTCTGAAATACCATGGGGCTCTATAGATATACATCCAAACTGAAATGGATTTTCTGGACATCTCATCAATCAGTGCTTCTTATCAATATGTTGTTAAAATCGAGCATAAATTTAAGCACCAGAACAAACGAGAGTTTGGGTCTACAAATCTGCAACAACCAAAGTATGATAAAGATGACCCTAACAAACAGCCTCCCGAAAACCAGTCTAAGCCACAAGAAAAGAAGGGTCATGGAAAGACAAAGAAGGACACCAGAAAATGGTGTGATTTCCACAAAATCCCCTAGCACAACACCGATGAATTTCTCTCAAAACATTCATTGGTGAACGAGATCAAAGACAAGGAGTCGAACCCTAATTCAGAATCTGATTTAGAAAATAAATATAGAAGACAGATTATCGACGTAGACCCCAGTGCTATTGTCGTAACCGCAACAATTCAACCGAAAAAACCAACAGATCCTGAAGAGGGGGAGCTCCTTTTTCATTCACATATGTGGGTGAAGGCGACCTCGCCACATTTTATTCTTGACAGTGGAAGCCAGAAGAACCTCATCTCAACATAGGTCATCAAACAGTTGGGATTGTCGACAACACCACACCTGCAACCATACAACATCAGGTGGCTTCGCCAGGGACGAGATATTCATGTCAGCCTGCAGTGCCAATTATCATACAACATCCATCCCTTCAAGGATGAGGTATTATGTGATTTTTCCCCACCGGATCTCTGTGATGTTTTCTTGGGCCAACCATATATGTGGAAGTGCCATGTTTTTTATGAGTCTCAATCTCGTAGTGTCATTATTACTTTGGGGGGTCATCTCTACAAAATACTAGAGGGAGTTCCAACTATTGTCCCACCTAAACAGTGCCACAAGGTAGTATCTCATACTACAAAATTCAGCTTCTTCACAGTCTGTTCAAAGTGTGAATAGAAGAACACCAATGCAGCGCCAGTCCAAGCACCTTCTATCCAACAAAAGCATGTCGACAAGATTGCAAAAAAGTGTAAATATTTCTTCTGCACATAAGAATCTCATGTATTCAGACTGGTTAAAAATTTCCAACCCTTCCATCCATAGGCTTGTGACAACCTTCATCAAGCTAAGCATCACAACTTCTCCAACAAGGAAAGAAACTCATCAAGATGAAAATTTAACAAACGTTTTTCCCTCTCCCTCGGACACTCAAAGCAATGGATACCATTTCTTCCTAAGGAGGGAGGATTGATCCAGGTGGATATCAGTGGCCACCCACCTTTTCCAACTGGCTCAAAACAATTTTTTGACAATTTTGGTAATTTTCTATTTTTAGCAGTTTTTAACTTCCAAGGCCATTTTGAGGGCCTAAATGAAGGTTTTTCAGGATAGATATTCTCAAAGATAGCGAAAGGATATTATTGATCCCCCAAAATGAATCTCCTCGAAGATACCTTTCCAACGAGCTATTGTGTGCCCCAAACGGAGATTGTATGCCAAAGTTACGCCCCCGAGAAGTTGATACACCAAACTACCAAAAACGGGGTCCACAAAATTGTTGGATTTTCATCTTCCAGGGTTAGGGTTTTGGATTTTATTTATGATAAAAAATCCTTTGGAGCCTCATTGTCAAATTATATTTTTGCGAATGAGTGTAGCGGACACATCTCTTCTTAGAGATAAGCTGCCACCATTCTAGCAATTCTTTCACTCAGTATTTTTAGAGTCTTTGTACATTTTCGCTCATTAGTAAAAAATTGTGTATTACTATATCTCTGTGTTTATGGTTTCATCTCTAATACATTTATTTTGTATTATTGGATATTCAAGATATCTCTATACACTACTTTATTATATCTAGGCTCTCATTTCGTGCCGAAAATAATCCAGATCAGATGCATAGAGATCCTTCAATGCAAAAAACCCAATTACTTGATTTTCTATGGTTTTCAAAAGAACAATGCACCGAATCAAAGCATATGCAACTTGATTATGTCATCTTTATTTGTGCTTCAAAACAAAGGTGTAGCCTTGTAAGAAACAGACCCATTTTTCATGTCTGTTGTTCAATTTCTTTTGGGTGTTTACATATGTTAATGCAATGTGATCGGTAAATAACACAAACTCTTTCAGCACTAGATAATCCCTCCAATGTCATAATTCTTGCACAATTGCATAAAATTCTACATTGAATGTGGAGTGGTTCTTTCTTACCTCATTCATTTTTTTCACTAAAGAATGCAATCGGTCTACCTTCTTGGCTAGGTACAGCTCCAATGCCTACATGTGAAGCATCATAGTCTACCTCAAACACTTTATAAAAATATGGTAAGGCTAATATCGGTGCCCCATTTACCTTCTTCTTTAGAAACTTAAAACTTTCCTCAACTTCATTGGTCCACATGAATGTCTTACCTTTGGTGCATTCTGTTATGGGTGCTACAATACTACTAAAATTTCGAATAAATTTTCTGTAAAAGGTGGTCATCCCATGAAAACTTCTTACCACTATGATGCTCCTAGGACTAGACCACTCCAAAATTGATATGACCTTCTCTAAATCCATCTTGACTCCCTCTACCGAGATAATAAAACCAAGAAACACCAAACTTTCTTGTAGGAAACTACATTTCTTCAGGGTTGCATAAAGTTGATGTTTTCTCAATGCATCCAATATAATTTTTTTAAATGCTGCAAGTGACCTTTGTTGTTACTGAAAACTAGGATGTCATCAAAATAAACAACAATAAACTTGCCAATATAAGGTCGAAGCACAGTATTCATCAACCGCATGAAAGTGCTAGGAGCATTGGACAACTCGAATGGAATCACCATCCATTCATATAATCGATCCCTGGTATTGAAGGCAGTTTTCCATTCATCCCCTTCATGAAACCAGATCTGGTGCTATTCACTTCACAAATCAATCTTACTAAAATATTTAGCTCTGGCTAGCACATCGATCATGTCATCCAATTGCGGTATAAGTAACCTATATTTGATGGTAATTTTATTGATTTCTCTACTATCTGTGCACATCCTCCATGTTTTATCCTTTTTTGGAGTAAAAAATGTTGGTACAACATATGGACTCATGCTTTCTCTTACCAAACCTTTCTTTATAAGTTTTGTCACTTTCTGGTGCAACTCTACATGTTGTGTAGGACTCATGTTATAGGCTGCCCGATTTGGTAAAGATGATCCCAAGATCAAATCAATGTGATGTTGAATATCCCTCTTTGGTGGAACACCATCAGGTAGTTCATTAGGGATAACATCAACATATTCTTCTAGTAACGTGGCCACTTCAATAGGAATTTGTATGTTTTACACGACTCCTTTTTTCACTATTAATGCATAAAATAATCTCATTGCTTTTGTTTCCTTAACAAACTCTCTTTCTGACAACATATTCTCAGTTTTTCCCTCATCCTTAAGGGGCAGTAAGATGACTTTCAGTCCATCCTTCCAAAAGGTGTAGGTATTCTTTCATCCATCATGCATGTATTTTCTGTAATATTTCCAAGGCCTCCCCAATAATAGATGACATGTATCCATCAGAATGACATCACACCATACTTCATCTTTATAATTCCTACCAATGGAAAACTTGATCAAACATATTTTATTAATGGTCACTTCATTGCCCTTTTTGAACCATGCAATTAGGTAAGGATGGGGATGTGTTTCACAACGTAATTTCAATCTATCTACCATCTCTTTGGAAACCATATTCTCACAACTTCCACTATCAACAATAAATTGACATACCTTTCCCCTGGAAGTGCATTTGGTTCAATTTTTTTTTTTTCAAAGCGAAGAATATTCATTGTCGCTATCCTACCTTTGCTCTTTTTTAGGAATCATTATTGACCTATGTATCACGAGACTCTCCCCCATATCAGGTGGGACTTCAGATTCAACTCCTTCTTCTTCATTCTTAGGTTGGAACAAGTTCAAACTAGGTTGTTTTCCTTGCTTCAGATCTTGCATGTTATAAATTGGGAATTCAAATGCTCTATGACCCTCCACACCACACCTGAAACACACATAAGGTCCTCCTCTGCCACCGCTGTAACCTCTACCCCTATGAAATCCTCCCGTCGTGTCTGATTCAGGTTACCTTGTCGAGTATATTCTTCTTTCGCAACTCCTTGGGATGATTCACCTCTACCATAATTAAAATCACCCCATGAGGAAGATGATGTACCCCTACTTGCTCCTCTATTCCTTTGAGAAAATTGTCGGTCTAGATTTTCCTCGGACTTTGAGTCTAATTGGTATGCCTCTTCCATGTTGCAAACCCTATGCATGCTCAATTCGTCTTTAATAGAAAATTTTAAACAATTCACATACCTTGCAACCATTTTCTCATCAGTTTCCTAGTGATCCACGTGAATGGACAACTGCTAAAACTCATTTGTGAGTTCCCCATGGTGGACAAGTTCTGCTCCAAATTTTGAAATCTATGAGAAAGGGTCTAGGCATAGTCCAGAGGAAAAAACAAATCTCAAAATTCTTTTTCCATCTTTCTCTAGGTCTTGATTTTGTCTTTTTCTTTTCTCACTCTGTCTTTCTGCACATGATCCCACCAGATCATGACGTGCCCCTTCAACTTGGTGCATGCAAATTTCACCTTATTTTCCTCTGGCATAGGATTCCATTCAAAAAACATTTTCATGGTGTTCAGCCAATCTATTAACACCTCTAGTTTAATATTCCCTTCATATTCTAAAACTTTTATCTTGATCCTATAATTTCTCCTTTATATATCCCTGAGCATCCTTTTTTCAAAAGATGTGCGCTCTAATTTTTCTTCTTCATGTTCTATATGTTGATCTCCATTTCCTTGGTTTGTCTCCTCATCAGACACTTCTCTTTGTATTGTTCTCTAACTATCCATCATGTTTGTAAGATCTGCTACTTTCCTTTGTAGGTTTTTTATATCTCTACGCATCTGAGAAAGACTGTCTCTTCCTCTTCGTCTCCCAACCATCTTCCTGCTCTGATACCAGATGATGTAGCCAAAGATCGAGATTCATTCACAAGATCAAATAAACCATGCAAACACATGAGAATGGACACTAATACATATGACCAAATTTGCCACGTTTTTTCATTGCTATTGCCACACATATCCGCTGCACTTTCCACGAAGGAAAAAATACTTTCCGTGGAACTTTTTTCGTCGATATATCCACGCACTAGGTATTTGTGGAAACAACGACAAAGTCAGGCTAACACGTATCATCATCCTAAATATTTTATGTTAATTTTTTTTGTTCACATTGTCGTAATTACAACAAACTATCATCCGTAGACTAATGAACATACATCGAAAAGATGGAATCCCAAAGAAAATATTTAACTTCTTTCCACGAATGTTCGTTGCTATAGGGATGAAAGTTCATGGCAAGAAGAAGAGAGGTATACCTTCTTCTGACAAAAAAGAGTTGCAATAGAGATGAAAAAGTGTGGAAAGTAGCGACGAAAAAGTGTGGCAATAGCGATGAAAAAGCGTGGCAATAGCGACGAAAAAGCATGGCAGAGTAAAAAAACCCACCAATGGCTTGTGACACAGATGCCATACTTGCGACAAATTTATGTCGCTATTGCCATGCCTTTTGTAGGTTTTAAAAAAAAATGATAGTTTTCCCCTGGTTTCTAAGAAATCTCTTATCACATCCTTTTGTGTGGATAAGGAAACCTCAATTATGATTTTGAAACACGATCCTATATGGTCCAAGTAGGGAGAAGACTATAATCTAAAGCACTCACTAGTCTCTATCCTTAATGGATTATGTACATCACTGAACAATCTTCATAAGTGGAAATATACTTATTGGGCTTCTTTTTTTATGCCATTGATTAGGATCCATATATTCTAAAGGGTTTTCCTTCCTAGGATTTATCATTGAGTTGAATTTTTCACATGTTATAGACGATGGCTCTAACTGGTTCATGTATAATTTAGGGTTCTTTATAAAGCTATGTTTTCTTTCCCCTTTTCCAAAATAACATTTTTTAAATCATAATTTGCACATAAGATAAGCCCTAGAAACACGACATCAACCTCTTGGGGAAACATTTTGAAACTTTAGGTCAATTCGTTGAGTTAGATATGAGTGAGCTAGGCCTCCATACACCAAGTTTATTCAATCCAAGCCTCTCCTCCATGATCCAAGAGATCCTTCCTTCAAAACATGCCAAGTGTCTTCAATCACCACCAAACCCTATCCATAAGGTGACATCAATCCCTCAAAGGTGACGTTTTGGCCTCCAAAGGCAAGTTGTTTGGATTTTAGGGGATAGGTGAGATCCTCCAAGATTCTCTTAGGCCTCCAAAGGCATGTCATCATCATCCAGTGTGTGGGCCCTGGTATCCAACCTGTGGGATTCAAGCCCCAAGGAAGCCCAAGTTAGGCTTGTTCTTCCAAAGATGTCCACCAAACAAGGTCCTGCAAAGACAATGAATATGCCCTCCAAGGACATAAATTCAAATGCATCATGATGAGTAAACCAAATCAATAAAATATCCATCTAATCATGTATATAAAAAAATACCTCATCAAAATAAACAAGTTCTCAAAGATCCTATGCAATTTTCCAATTTTAGGTATGGGAGGGTTGACAAAGAGACCTATTTGGTGAATCATACCTCACGTTTAGGAGTGTTTCCCAAGTGGAACCCTCTCTAGGCCATGTGGATGGAGTGACATGGATAATGGAAAGAATTTTTGGCATGGGGTTCATGAAATACAAGGGGTTGTGGTGTCTCATTTATGGGTGCCTTTGTAGAGGGTGTGTTGCACCTTCGTTTTCAATGCAACCTTTTTCCAAGACCATTATTGTCATTAATTTATAAAGGTCCAAACACTTGGTACTCCCTATGATGAATCAATTATCTTGGGGGGTAGTACCAAAGTGTCACTTGAAGGGAAAAGTACACATGGTGCCATGGGGGTATAGTCTATCTTGTAACACACCTTGTGTAAACCCCTCAATAAGTGGGACATTCATAATTATGTGTTTTATTTTGAAGGTATTTGATTTTCCAAGAGAACCATTTCATTTCTCTCAAGACCTCTTTGGGAGAGCATTTAGAAGGTTCATAATAGGATTTTATCTTTTTCTAGCTACTGTCCCTCTGGGCCTTCATCCCCTTCTTCCCATGAAATGAGGAACAATCCCTTCTTGGGTCAGTACACCCAATAATCCCAAAAGGTAAGGAGATGAGGGGATGAAGTATGGAAAGTGAAAATTATGGATGGTAATGGAACGATGACTCGTCAAGAGGACCTCCTAGTAGCACATCTATCCCTAAGGGTGACCCATTTACTAGGGTGTAATGTCAAACACCAAAGTGAAACAAGGGAAAAATAATAATTTCCAAGAAAACACTACATAATAAAAAAAAAATTAAGATACAACAAACTCAAATTCCTCAAATATTGAAATGACACTCACCATAATACCTAACTTGTACCTCATGGAGCAAGACCCAATATCTTCTGGAAGCCAAGTGATGTGGTGGATACCCTCACAATGAACTTGGAACTATGGTGGTGAAGCGGATCTCTTTCTGTGCAAGTGGACATTGCTGGTCAAGTTGTCTCTCAGTACTCCATGTATGCAACCTGAGGGCCTCGAGACATCATATCCTTAGTTATCCCTAGGAGTTGGGGATAACAAAACTCATTCAGAAAACTTGTAGGTGAGGTGGATATCAGATATATATTCAAGCATGAAAGGTATTCTTTGCACAAAGTAGATTGATAATAAATATCAGAAACCACACATGGCTATACTTAGAATTATTTAATCATATTACAAATATTGCAGAAACATTCATGACAAAATACAAAATGATAAAAAATATCCTAGCTTGTTTACAAATGTGCAGAGAGTGTCATTCATGACAATATACAAAATGATAGTAAGTATTATAACTTGTTTATAAATGGTTGAAACGTAAAATGATAAAATGAAAGATGCAGAGGAATATTAAAGAAGGATAGATAACTTCAAATGGTAATGAGAATGGAAGCTACTACTATTTAAATATTAACACAAGTAGCAAAAAAATAGAAGATGTATGGAGGTCTTTAGGCATTAATGATATGATAGAATACATGCTAGGAATTTGGCTAATGAATCCAATAATTTGAAACTCATTCATGAAAATTGTAGGTGAGGTGGAGATATATTCAAGCATGAAAGGTATTCTTTGCATAAAGCAGATTCATAATAAATATCAAAAACCATATATGGCTATACTTAGAATTCTTTAATCGTCCTATATATATCGCATAAACATTCGTGACAAGATACAAAATGATACTAAATATCATAACTTATTTATAAATGTTCAGAGAATCCTTTCAATATCAATAGCCACAAGGAAATTGTATCATAACTTATTCATTAACTGTGAACATAAAAACATTGTAGATAGGATGTATAAATTCCATGAAAAAAATAAATGGAATAAATAAGAAAGAAACAATAAAAAGAGATGAAAGAAACAAGAAAGAAATAATAAAACAAAGGAAAATTGGTTATGCAACCATGTGTGGTGAATCCTGTGGTAGAAACCCAGATATTCAATAATAGAATGACCCCTTGGGATACAAATAAACTCAATATCTAGGCTATAAAAAATACAACCTTTTCTAAGTCTTGACCACTACCTTTTATCCTTTTCTTGATTATTGATTTCTAGCCTCTTTTTGTGTAACTACTTTCTAAAATTAGAATGGGAGATAAGATGATTTGGGGCATCTCAACACCTAAGGAAATTGGTGTCCTAATATTCCCACAAAATAATAAAATCGATGCTATTTAACCTCCAACCATTCCAGTTGTAGTAACAGTTTACTATTTGTCCTATCTCTCCCAAAGGTTGAGTAGATTTTGATGCTTTTTGTATTCTTCCATCAAACTTTAAAAACTAATCCTTAAATCCTTTGACATGATGCCACTTGTCATTTTTTTTTCTATTTTTTATGAACTTGTGAAGGGGACTAGATCATTGTTTCTTTAGTGAATATGTAGCCGCATCTACTCATTGGATCCACCATTTCTAAAGTTCTACTCATATATCCAAATTTTGCAAATCCATAAATTATGGTGGTAAAGTTCATGGTGATGGTCTTGATCAAGAGTTCTAATGGCATGGTCTATGTTACCAAGTTTAAAAAATGCATTTGAAATAATGTTATAAGCTACAAAATCAGGCTTGAAACCTTCTCTCATCATCTCTTTTAAAATAAAATAGCAAAGGCATTTGCACAGTCATTTGATTTCACATATCCATTCATCAACATTGAATACATCTTTGTGTTGTGTTTTATACCATAAGCCTCAATTCCCTTAATCATATCCATTACTTTAGAAGCCTATCACCTTTGGTATAGAGATGCATAAGACACCCATAGCTAACAACGGAAGGCTCCATGCTTATCATATTTGGTAACAAACCCTTCTCTAATTAAATGAACTCTTTGTCTCATTAAAAATTTTCACACAGTTCTATAATGGGATTTCATGTCAATTATCTTACCAAGAATAGATTTTCTATCCTCTACATTTTCTAAAGGATTACGAAGTTCCTAATAGACCTCATTTATGCAAATAGAGTAAAGGAGGATATCTGACCTCGGCCCGATCTACTATTGGGAGAGAAAAAATTTGTGGAATGATATTCAAATGATTTATAATGAGAATGCTCTATCACACACATCAACTGAACCAAGTTGTAGTTGTTTTCTTATATTCCAAGGAGTACATTTGAAAAAGTGGACACATACAGTTTTCAAAATAGACATAAATATGTATAGTGAACTGTAAACTCTACAAGAAAGGAATCCCACACCTTTAGACATGCAATAGTTAGTTTCTCTTAAATGATAGCTAGATTATCTAGAGTTGCTAGAACTTCGGGAGGATGATATTGATTTTTCATTTTCGTGTTACTCATTTTGATCGAATTTAAAGGTAATCTTGTAGTATATGTCATATATGTTAAGTGAAAAAAAAAGAGACAATAAAGTAACATGGATTTGGTACCTTCAATTGCTTTTGTTTAATGCTAATAAAAATCTAGTGGCATGATTCCTAACAACAAAAGAGGGGGTTGATGTGATTAATCATCTCCATAAATATGATTGCACTCTTTCTCGATGTCCTTGGGAGGAGATAGAGTGACACAATTTTATCCTCATTAACACAATCAAACTTTTGGATTTGTTGGCTACAATGATGAGAGAATGAATGACATAAACAAACTGAGCCATTGAAACCATTCAATAAAAGATTTGAGTTATTATATGATTAGAATTTCACATCTTCCATAAAAAGGTCAAAAGAAGCAACTAATCCTTGGGATACATCTTCCATTATCTATTCATGACTAGCTACCCCAACAAATCCAACTTCCATTATCTGGTCATGACTACCTGCGCCTGCAGATCTAGCTCTTTGACTACCTCAAGGAAATGCACCTTCAAGTCATAACCCACCTGAACCACTTAGGGATTCTGTAATTTTAGAAACTGCTTCAAGAGGAGTTGTGATCGTGTTTACATCACATAATGAGTAATCTATCTGATGTTTAAGTAATCTTGCACCAAATAAGTACGCATGTGGCTCATCATAGATATTAAATTTAGTGCCTAGAAAATCAGATCTTAGTTTTCATACATAATTATCACTGCCCTGGTCAATCTCTGTTCGGAAGATTCAAATATCTAGATTTTCAAAAGGTCCCTTATGCGATACATGCATTTTTATTCTTATATGCAAAATTATGAGAATTGTGGTTGAGGATTTCAACACTACATACATGGAAAAAAGTATGGTTCAAACTCTAGCATTGTGGTTGAGGATTTCAACACTATTTTGATAAAATCAGAGAAAAAGGGAGGTAATATAGTTCATGACCCCATGAGATAAATAATAGAGGACTTAATTTATGATTGGGATCTTTCAGATGTAAAACCATCCAAAGGAAAGAATACTTGGAGTAACAAAAGAGTGAATCCTAGTTTCATTGTAGCTCGTTTGGTTAGGTTTCTCATTCATAGTGATTTTAAATCTCTAATTATATTATCTCCTCTAAAATTATACCTTTTTTTGTCTTCGATCATAAGCCTATTGGTCTAACCTTTGAACCCTTAGAAAATTTTGGGCCCATTCCTTTTAGATTTAACCCTCTTTGGCTTCAAAAGGAGGAAGTTTTGGATCTTGTAGAGGATACTTGGGAGAAACCAATTACAGGGTCTCCAAACTATATCTAGGAATCTAAACTAAAGGTAGTCAAACGGATTTTGAAATATTGGGTTAAAATAATATATATTCCTCCAGAGAAAGAAAGGAAAGAATATAAAAAACAAATAGAAGGAATACAAAAACAAATGGAAGAGGAGGATGCCAATGAGCACATGTTATAGGAAGAAAGAGACACGAGCCAAAAGTTGCATGTGGTCTTTAGAAAGGAGGAAGAGGAATGGTGATTAAGATCATGGATCCTTTGGTTGAAAGAGGGAGATAGAAACACTTATTTCTTTCACAAGAACACTAAAGAATGGGAGCATAGGAATATAATTAAAATAATGTACTTAGAAAGAGGGTAGAAGATAGAATATTTCACAGAAGTGAAAGAAGCATCTAGGCAACACTTTGAAGAACTTTATGCAACAAAGGAAGAAGAAGATAGAGAAAAAAACAAAGAAATCATGGAACACATTGACTAGACTATGAACATATTGGTTTTTCTTGTAGAGTCTTTTTTTAGCATGGGCATGTAGCAAATTCCTCTCTGAAGGAAAAGGATTTTCAATCTAATAGGCAAAATAATAGAAAATATTATTGTTGGAAAGACTCGAAAAAGATAAACTCAAAGAATGTCTTTTGGGTACCATTAAAAAAAAGATTCTAGAGGTACCCAAGCATGTGGTATTGTAAAGGAATTTGACCAATCCACAAGGGCTGGTGGTGTAGACATGGATACAATAAATCATGAATAAAACCCTTTGTCGATAGTCTCCTTACCCAACAGCTCCCTCGAGGGGATGAAGAGGAGGCATGCATTAGATAATTCAAATAAGAAAAAATAATCAATACATTCAATATCACCAGATTATGCAAAGAAATTCACATTGTTAAACTCTCCATCAATGTCTAATTAGTGTGATGGTCAAATTGAAGTTCAAAGGGAAAATGAAGAAGGAAGTTGGTTACTCTCCATCATCAAAGGTGCTTAACACATTTTCAACATGCCAAATTGGTCTAAATGAATGTTAATAGGATATTGTATCCTTCTTTTATGATCCAATATTGTACCTAGGTTCAAATATAACTAACTTCCACTATAAATCCCATGCTAGGTGAAACAACCCGCAAACTACACCTAACAAGAAACTTGGGCCTCAACCTAGAGTGAAGAAGACATCCCAAAATGGAGGTGCCTACCCTTTCGTCCAACACACAATGGGCCATTATATTATTAGGGAGGAAGGATCAACCTTCAACATAACCTATGAGTTGAATTTTGGATCCACTAAAGGGCACCAGGAGAGATATCCACATAGGGAGAATGCCACATTAGGGCACAAGGTCCCGCGACCATATGGATTTGCAAAATGGGTAGAGAGCATGTAGGTAGAGTTGGGAGTCCTATGGTCATACAACCATATGGTATCTCATGAGAATGATTTCTTGGACGCTTTAATTCTTAGAAGGGTGGATCAGATTCTTTTGGGCCATTGAAGAAGAGGATCATGTGTATGCAAGGAGGACTTGTTCTCCACTAGAGTATTTTCCTTTGAATTTTTGATATTTAATTGGATCTAGTTGAAATGTTGTGTCCTAATTGATTGGAAAGTTTGAAGGGGTTGTAGACCCAAAAGTTAACTCACAAGAAGAATGGTCACCATTATCTTCAATAAAATTGTTGGATTCGCTTGTTCCCAGAATGTTTTGGTTGTCAGTTTGTATGTGCATACCAAGACCCAGATGGTTGAGATGAATTAGGATGTGTAGGTTGAGGGAATTTCAAAGGAAATAGCAATAGTTTCAAAGGAAATGCTACCTGGCATAGAAAATGTTGGGGTGGGGGGTAAAATTGCATAATTAAAATGGATTGAAATAAAATGACATGAAGCAAATAAAACTATTGTAATAACTTGCATGAAACTACTACAAGAACTTGTAAACTACTATAGAAATGAGAATATCATAGAAAAGAGGGCTCTTTTCATTTCCTTGAGTGGGACCTATTCAAGGTCTCTACAAGAACCCTTGGTGAAACCATAAGTTATCGAAAATGTAGTCTCCTTATTAAGAAATTTAATTCATGACAATAGTGTGTCCTCTACAATTTGAATTCACTATCATAATTATGAAATTATTATTGCAAAGACAAACTATGTACCAATCATTAGATCAAAACCTCAAGCATGCTTATATTCATATAAAATAAAAATTAATCCAACATATATCACATAAACTCATCAACTCAATTATTCATAAAATTTAATATGTTGTTGGAAGATTGGTTGTTGTCATTGATGTCAACCCTAGTCATTGGTTTTGGATCGCAAGATTGATGAAGGTATTTGCATATGAAGGACAATGCACATTCAGATAAAACACCCATGGATGGATATTATACATCACGTTGTTTCTAGTGGTATGTGGCACTTCACGTGGATCCTCATGGTTGAGAATAAATGAATTTTTGAAGATGACAAAGTGAATTGAAGAAGGGAGTACATGTAGGCCTTGAAGATAATAAAAGAAAAGAATTACAAAATAATAAAGTGTTAGGTCGGCCCTAATGTTAAAAGGAAGTGACATAAATGGTATAAGTAAATATCATTATACATTCATTTGATCCACAAGTCGAATTTCAGAGGAAATCAGAAGTAAAGAAGGCCGGATTTC